>NC_069489.1:19951523-19994993 GCF_026875155.1 Cherax quadricarinatus | reverse complement strand
CAAAGTGGTGGAACACCTAGAAAGAAACAAGTGTATAATTGACAACCAGCACGGTTTCAGGAAGGAAAATCCTGTCACGAACCTACTGGAGTTTTATGACAAGGTAATGGGAATAAGACAACGAGAGTGAGGGGAAGATGTGATAGATTGCATTTTCTTGGAATGCAGGAAGGCCTTCGACACAGTTCCTCACAAGAGGTTAATGCAAAAGCTTGAGGATCAGGTACGCATAACAGGAAAGGCACTGCAATGGATCAGAGAATCTCTGACAGGGAGGCTACAACGAGTCATGGTACGTGACTAGGTTTTCAGAAGGGGTTTACCTGTGATGAGCAGGGTTCCACAGGGGTCAGTCCTAGGACCTGTGTTGTTTTTTGGTATATGTAAATGACATGACGGAAGGGATAGACTCAGAAGTTGCCTCTCCAGTCCCTCTCACTCCCTGTCTATCCATTCCCTGTTACTCCCTGTCTATCCAGTCCCTCTCCCTGTCTACCCAGTCCTTCTCACTCCCTGTCTATCCAGTCCTTCTCACTCCCTGTCTATCCAGTCCCTCTCACTCCCTGTCTATCCAGTCCCTCTCACTCCCTGTCTATCCAGTCCCTCTCACTCCTTATCTATCCAGTCCCTCTCACTCCCTGCCTCTGTCCAGTCCCTCTCTCTCCCTGCCTCTGTCCAGTCTACATGGATGATGTATTGAATACACAGCTATATACAGGTGATTTAAAAGAAGCAGCAATAAATGCTGGAACCATTACAAACTTGATATGATGAACATAGTATTGAAGACTGAATACCAGGAGTTCAACTCTATTACAATGAGGTAATTCCATACTAACTGTCAGTCTTATGTTTTGCAGGTGTGGGCAGAGTCTGGTGCTGAGGTCAGTCACCTGGGACACACATGAGTCTATGATACCTCAGTACTACGACAAGTACACTTCTCCTGCTACGGACACTATGCCTGCTATAGTGTACTTTGATATGAAGCTCTTGGACATCAGTTCCATCAACGAGAACGATATGGTGGGTGGTGGTGGTGGTGCTTGTTGATAGTAGTGGTGGTGGTGCTTGTTGATAGTAGTGGTGGTGGTGGTGCTTGTTGATAGTAGTGGTGGTGGTGGTGCTTGTTGATAGTAGTGGTGGTGGTGGTGCTTGTTGATAGTAGTGGTGGTGGTGGTGCTTGTTGATAGTAGTGGTGGTGGTGGTGCTTGTTGATAGTAGTGGTGGTGCTTGTTGATAGTAGTGGTGGTGGTGGTGCTTGTTGATAGTAATGGTGGTGGTGGTGCTTGTTGTATAGTAGTGGTGGTGGTGGTGCTTGTTGATAGTAGTGGTGGTGGTGGTGCTTGTTGATAGTAGTGGTGGTGGTGGTGCTTGTTGATAGTAGTGGTGGTGGTGGTGCTTGTTGATAGTAGTGGTGGTGGTGGTGCTTGTTGATAGTAGTGGTGGTGGTGGTGCTTGTTGATAGTAGTGGTGGTGGTGGTGCTTGTTGATAGTAGTGGTGGTGGTGGTGCTTGTTGATAGTAGTGGTGGTGGTGCTTGTTGATAGTAGTGGTGGTGGTGCTTGTTGATAGTAGTGGTGGTGGTGCTTGTTGATAGTAGTGGTGGTGGTGCTTGTTGAAGTATTGGTGGTGGTGGTGCTTGTTGATAGTAGTGGTGGTGGTATTGGTGTTGGTGATGGTGGAGTAATATCCTGAAGCCTGTTCATTGTTATTATTGTCCGTGATACATAAATAACCTGCACATAGGAGAGAGGAGCTTACGACGACGTTTCGGTCCGACTTGGACCATTTACAAAGTCACACTAACACACAAGAATGAGAGTCAGTATATATAGGCGAGCGGGACAAGGACGGGACCAAGAGAGGAAGAAACAGCAGTGGTGGCAGTGGTTTAGTAGCACAAGACAGAAAGGGGTGTGAAGGGAGGCAATAGTAGAGGCATTAGTAATAGTAGAGGAATGGAGAGGAAGACTTAAGAAGTGGGATCAGTCTAAGGACAAGAAAAATAAGTACTGCAGGAGAGGTAAGAGCCTCTTCACTCTGAGGGGCATTAGTGAAGTGGGAGTCAATGTCAAGACCGAGCATGTTACAGGTCGGGAGAGAGCGAACACGTTTGGTGAAGTCTTGAGAGTGACGAAGATGAGCAGGAGAGAAGATGAGCAAGAAAGAAGATGAGCAAGAGAGAAGATGAGCAAGAGAGAAGATGAACAAGAGAGAAGATGAGCAAGAGAGAAGATGAGCAAGAGAGAAGATGAGCAAGAGAGAAGATGAGCAAGAGAGAAGGTACCAAGAAAATGAGTGAGAGTTTAGGGCAGCCAAGACGCAAGAGAATAAGAGACAGAACTCTTGAGGATATGATGAGACGTAGATGGATATCAGGTTTATGAGTTTTAGGAAGACCATAGAAATAAGGCAGAGAAGGACAAATAACACAGAAACGTTGAATAAAGTCAAAGTCAGGAGGACAGAGATCGGAAAGAGTCAGAAGTTTATGGTTGAAAGTTCTCTTGATGCTATCAAGAAGGTTAGAAACCAAAGGAGTGTAGGTACGTAAGCCAGAAAGCAAGGTTTCAGCTTTACCGAGGTAATTCTCGGTGTATACTGTATATCTCTTCTATAATTGCCTACTCTTACTTTTATAATTTATGTCATGATTGACGTCAAGTATCAATGTCAGTGATTACATTGTTTCACATGATTATTATTATTATTATTATTATTGTTATTATACTCCTGGGGTATCTAATTCCACTGAGGGTTTTGTCTTCTATATTTTATAAAAGATTCAGTTGACTGAGACTGCCATCTTGCAAGACACTTTTCTTGTCTTTGTTACAGACTTTCAGCGTTTGAATCCTTCGTAACATATCGCTGGAAGGACTGGCGTCTTCGCTGGCCTCTGGAACGCCCTGAACTGGATCCTTGTTGGAATCCTGCACCACCAAAACCTCTCCAATCCCCTACGCTTCTCACAGGTAGCACAAGCTTAAGTTTTACGCTATTTAGGAGTGTATATTGTAGCTTAAGTAGAGGCTAAACCCTAGTGAAGGCTCGTTCCTTTGTTCGTTAACCAGGGGTCCAGGGTCTCACTAGTCAGATGTTTCAGTTGTAGATGGTATCTTGGGTTTTAAAAGGAGCTGGCTTTGAGTTATCCTTGGTTATTAGCTCTCTGGGGATAACTATCACAATAAGGTATTCTTGCAGGTGTGTACTGGGAACTACACAGCCACAATACCTCAGTGTGTGTTGAAGTATCCTCCTCCCAGCAAGCGCATCATTCTGCCAGTCAAGGTGAGGTGCTAGTGAAGGCAGGTCAACCAGTGCCAGGGAGGTAATCAACTTTGCTCAGAGGAAATATGCTACTTGTATATGTCCTGTTGAAATTGTTACCTGTTGTCAATTCGGGAAGTTACAAGGGAAGAGGTTTTAATTTCAGACTTCAGAAATTACTCGTGAAGCGTGTTCTTAATATGTTATAGTTCCTGAAGAACATATAACTGTCTGATACCTTCTAACAGTTATTCTGTCATGTGTTATAGTTCCTGGAGAAATATGGCAGCCTGACGCCTTCTTCAAGAATGGGATCAGGTCATCTATACACAAGGACTGGGTTGACAACGAGTACCTGGCCTTTTATACCAACGATGGACACATAAGTCTCTTCAGCAGGTACCTCTAAAGTAGTACCTGTTACCATACCTAATTAATCTAGATCTGTCTATACCATACATAGACCCAGAGAATCAATATATATCTGTATATCTTGATGTATGATAATTCATTACCACTGTAAGATGGTAAGTTATCAGTACCCTGGGAGACAGTCCCGTGATCCATTTGGGGCTACCTTAATTTATGACTACCATCTATACCATGGGGAGGGGGGAATGATAAATAATTCCAAGTAACTATTGTCTTTCTTTCTCTCTCTCTTTCCATGGTGACGGTGCTTGACGTACCTTCCCTGGTGACGTACCATCCCTGGTGGTGGTGCTTGGCGTACCATCCCTGGTGGTGGTGCTTGGCGTACCATCCCTGGTGGTGGTGCTTGGCGTACCATCCCTGGTGACGGTGCTTGACGTACCATCCCTGGTGGCGGTGCTTGGCGTACCATCCCTGGTGACGGTGCTTGACGTACAAGAATGAGTATTACATTAATGTGTCACTTCGACTTCCACCACTATCCTCACGACGAGCAAAAGTGTGAGATGCTGATACAGAGCTGTGAGTGTTATCCTTCCTTGTTGATGGGGGAGATATGACCACGACATGCAAAATAGATAGTTTGTGCCCCACTGTCTGCATGCACTGACATACATACTTCTCAGTGTATGAATACCCAGATATATATACACAGATATACACACCTCTCGGTGTATATATACACACAAACACGCCTCTCAGTGTATATACACAGACATACACACCTCTCAGTGTACATACACATACCTCTCAGTGTATATACACATATACATACCTCTCAGTGTATATACACAGACATACACACCTCTCAGTGTACATACACATACCTCTCAGTGTATATACAGACATACACACCTCTCAGTGTACATACACATACCTCTCAGTGTATATACACAGACATACACACCTCTCAGTGTACATACACACATACACACCTTTAAGTATATATTGATATCTCGGGTATTTGCTTAAAATTAATTAAGTACCCTCGAATTTAGTAGTGCCATTTCTGTATGCAAAACTATTTCTATTATCTATAAAATGTATTTTTTTTAATATTTCCCATAGGAAATAATGTAAATCCAATTAAACCATTCCAGACACCCAAAAATATTAACAAAAAATACATTTTATCGACTAAAAAATAGTTTTGCGTACAGGAATGGCACGACTAAATTCGAGGGTCCACTGTATTTTTAAGTATTTAAGAGTTACCAAAGTTAACTTAATTAAGTAATTACTAAAGTAAGAAGTAAAAGTGATAGGCCTGGGTGTTCCAGAGTTACAGTAGGTCTATTTAAAAAGGAAATAAGTGGTAAGAGTAGATAAATAGTGAATAGTATGACAGATATACTAGGATAGTAGAGGATGAGATAGTACCAGTGTTGTGTAGCCTAGTAGATAGTCACTAGTACCAGTGTTGTGTAGCCTAGTAGATAGTCCCTAGTACCAGTGTTGTGTAGCCTAGTAGATAGTCACTAGTACCAGTGTTGTGTAGCCTAGTAGATAGTCACTAGTACCAGTGTTGTGTAGCCTAGTAGATAGTCACTAGTACCAGTGTTGTGTAGTCTAGTAGATAGTCACTAGTACCAGTGTTGTGTAGCCTAGTAGATAGTCACTAGTAGCAGTGTTGTGTAGCCTAGTAGATAGTCACTAGTACCAGTGTTGTGTAGCCTAGTAGATAGTCACTAGCACCAGTGTTGTGTAGCCTAGTAGATAGTCACTAGTACCAGTGTTGTGTAGCCTAGTAGATAGTCACTAGTACCAGTGTTGTGTAGCCTAGTAGATGTCACTAGTACCAGTGTTGTGTAGCCTAGTAGATAGTCGCTAGTACCAGTGTTGTGTAGCCTAGTAGATAGTCACTAGTACCAGTGTTGTGTAGCCTAGTAGATAGTCCCTAGTACCAGTGTTGTGTAGCTTAGTAGATGTCACTAGTACCAGTGTTGTGTAGCCTAGTAGATAGTCCCTAGTACCAGTGTTGTGTAGCCTAGTACATGTAGTCACTAGTACCAGTGTTGTGTAGCCTAGTAGATAGTCCCTAGTACCAGTGTTGTGTAGCCTAGTAGATGTAGTCACTAGTACCAGTGCTGTGTAGCCTAGTAGATAGTCCCTAGATACTAGTTTGTGTAGGCCTAGTAGATACTAGTACCAGTGTTGTGTAGCCTAATAGATAGTCACTAGTACCAGTGTTGTGTAGCCTAGTAGATAGTCCCTAGTACTAGTTTTGTGTAGCCTAGTAGATACTAGTACCAGTGTTGTGTAGCCTAGTAGATAATCACTAGTACCAGTGTTGTGTAGCCTAGTAGATGTAGTCACTTGTACCAGTGTTGTGTAGCCTAGTAGACGTAGTCACTAGTACCAGTGTTGTGTAGCCTAGCAGAGGTAGTCACTAGTACCAGTGTTGTGTAGCCTAGTAGACGTAGTCACTAGTACCAGTGTTGTGTAGCCTAGTAGACGTAGTCACTAGTACCAGTGTTGTGTAGCCTAGTAGATGTAGTCACTAGTAACCAGTGTTGTGTAGCCTAGTAGATGTAATCACTATTACCAGTGTTGTGTAGCTAGTAGACGTAGTCACTAGTACCAGTGTTGTGTAGCCTAGTAAGACGTAGTCACTAGTACCAGTGTTGTGTAGCCTAGTAGACGTAGTCACTAGTACCAGTGTTGTGTAGCCTAGTAGATGTAGTCACTAGTACCAGTGTTGTGTAGCCTAGTAGATGTAATCACTATTACCAGTGTTGTGTAGCCTAGTAGACGTAGTCACTAGTACCAGTGTTGTGTAGCCTAGTAGACGTAGTCACTAGTACCAGTGTTGTGTAGCCTAGTAGATGTAGTCACTATTACCAGTGTTGTGTAGCCTAGTAGACGTAGTCACTAGTACCAGTGTTGTGTAGCCTAGTAGAGGTAGTCACTAGTACCAGTGTTGTGTAGCCTAGTAGAGGTAGTCCCTAATACCAGTGTTGTGTAGCCTAGTAGATGTAGTCACTAGTACCAGTGCTGTGTAGCCTAGTAGATAGTCCCTAGTACTAGTTTTGTGTAGCCTAGTAGATACTAGTACCAGTGTTGTGTAGCCTAATAGTCACTAGTACCAGTGTTGTGTAGCCTAGTAGATAGTCCCTAGTACTAGTTTTGTGTAGCCTAGTAGATACTAGTACCAGTGTTGTGTAGCCTAGTAGATAATCACTAGTACCAGTGTTGTGTAGCCTAGTAGATGTAGTCACTAGTACCAGTGTTGTGTAGCCTAGTAGACGTAGTCACTAGTACCAGTGTTGTGTAGCCTAGCAGAGGTAGTCACTAGTACCAGTGTTGTGTAGCCTAGTAGACGTAGTCACTAGTACCAGTGTGTGTAGCCTAGTAGACGTAGTCTCTAGTACCAGTGTTGTGTAGCCTAGTAGATGTAGTCACTAGTACCAGTGTTGTGTAGCCTAGTAGATGTAATCACTATTACCAGTGTTGTGTAGCCTAGTAGACGTAGTCACTAGTACCAGTGTTGTGTAGCCTAGTAGACGTAGTCACTAGTACCAGTGTTGTGTAGCCTAGTAGATGTAGTCACTATTACCAGTGTTGTGTAGCCTAGTAGACGTAGTCACTAGTACCAGTGTTGTGTAGCCTAGTAGATAGTCCCTAGTACTAGTTTTGTGTAGCTTAGTAGATACTAGTACCAGTGTTGTGTAGCCTAGTAGATGTAGTCACTATTACCAGTGTTGTGTAGCCTAGTAGACGTAGTCACTAGTACCAGTGTTGTGTAGCCTAGTAGAGGTAGTCACTAGTGCCAGTGTTGTGTAGCCTAGTAGACGTAGTCACTAGTACCAGTGTTGTGTAGCCTAGTAGACGTAGTCACTAGTACCAGTGTTGTGTAGCCTAGTAGATGTAGTCACTAGTACCAGTGTTGTGTAGCCTAGTAGATGAATCACTATTAACCAGTGTTGTGTAGCCTAGTAACGTAGTCACTAGTACCAGTGTTGTGTAGCTAGTAGACGTAGTCACTAGTACCAGTGTTGTGTAGCCTAGTAGATGTAGTCACTATTACCAGTGTTGTGTAGCCTAGTAGACGTAGTCACTAGTACCAGTGTTGTGTAGCCTAGTAGATAGTCCCTAGTACTAGTTTTGTGTAGCTTAGTAGATACTAGTACCAGTGTTGTGTAGCCTAGTAGATGTAGTCACTATTACCAGTGTTGTGTAGCCTAGTAGACGTAGTCACTAGTACCAGTGTTGTGTAGCCTAGTAGAGGTAGTCACTAGTACCAGTGTTTGTGTAGCCTAGTAGAGGTAGTCACTAGTACCAGTGTTGTGTAGCCTAGTAGAGGTAGTCACTAGTACCAGTGTTGTGTAGCCTAGTAGAGGTAGTCACTAGTACCAGTGTTGTGTCCATAAGAACATAAGAAACAGGAGCACTGCTTCAGGCCTGCTGGCCTAGTCTTGCTCTGATATATAGACAAATGTTTGTATATAATAGTTGTGTCTCTCTCAGTATCATACAAGTCAGAGATGGTTCAGTTTGAGTGGTGTGAGGACTGGGCACCAGCCACCAGCAGGCTGGATCACGATATATTTTCTCTGCCACACTTTACCCTTGCCACCTACGAACACCAGACCTGCAATGGTGGGTATAATACCTAATTTCTGTACCTCGTTTATTATATTGTGTTGTTGGTATCGTATTTTATGTTACCTAACCTAACCTAACCTAGCCTAACCTAACCTAACCTAGCCTAACCTAACCTAGCCTAACCTAACCTAACCTAACCTAACCTAACCTAACCTAACCTAACCTAACCTAACCTAGCCTAACCTAACCTAACCTAACCTAACCTAACCTAACCTAGCCTAACCTAACCTAACCTAACCTAACCTAACCTAACCTAACCTAGCCTAACCTAACCTAACCAAACCTAACCTAACCTAACCTAGCCTAACCTAACCTAACCTAACCTAGCCTAACCTAACCTAACCTAACCTAGCCTAACCTAACCAAACCTAACCTAACCTAACCTAACCTAACCTAACCTATCCTAGCCTAACCTAGCCTAACCTAACCTAACCTAACCTAACCTAGTCTAACCTAGCCTGACCTAACCTAACTTAGCCTAACCTAACCTAACCTAACCTAGCCTGACCTAACCAAACCTAACCCAACCCAACCAAACCAAACCTAACCTAACCTAACCTAACATAACCTAACCTAACCTAACCTAACCTAGTCTAACCTAGCCTGACCTAACCTAACTTAGCCTAACCTAACCTAACCTAACCTAGCCTGACCTAACCAAACCTAAACCCAACCCAACCCATCCAAACCAAACCTAACCTAACCTAACCAAACCTAACCTAACCTAACCTAACCTTACCTAACCTAACCTAACCTAGCCTAACGTAACCTAACCTAACCTAGCCTAACCTAGTCTAACCTAGCCTAACCTAACCTAATCTAGACTAACCTAACCAAACCTAACCTAACCTAACCTAACCTAACCAAACCTAACCTAACCCAACCTAGCCTAACATGACCTAACCTAACCCAACCTAGCCTAACCTAACCCAACCTAGCCTAACCTAACCCAACCTAGCCTAGCCTAACCTAACCTAGCCTAACCTAACCAAACCTAACATAACCTAACCCAACCTACTAACCTAACCTAACCTAACCTAACCCAACCCAACCCAACCTAAGCCAACCCAACCTAACCTAACCTAACCTAACCTAACCCAACCTAACCTAACATGACCTAACCCAACCTAACCTAACATGACCTAACCTAACCTAACCTAACATAACCTAACCCAACCTAACCTAACATGACCTAACATAACCTAACCTAACATGACCTAACCCAACCTAACCTAACATGACCTAACATAACCTAGCGTTCCTATATTCTAAGTCTTAAAGATATGAATAAAATATGACCCAAGATTTTAATTTCATTAATTCGCTAAAAACAGAGCAAATACTTCGTAAAAAAATAATTCAACGTCTGAAGGTGAATAAATAACACTTCCAGTCTGTAAAAAACTCCCAATTTTATTAATCTTATCCAAGTTAGCCCAAATATAGACAGGATATTTACTGGGAGAGGTATATTACCCTCAGCGTATATTTGCTGTAAGCTCACTTGAGACACTCTTTTAGGGATAACAATATTATTGTCTGGCGGTAAACAGGTTACGTGTTGCCTTAAATCTTTAGATGGGAAGCTGACTTTCAAGATCACTGGCATCAGGTCGGGTGGTCTAAATGACCTAGTGGTCCTTGGACAAGGACCACTATGGGTCCTTGGACAAGGATCACTGCAGGTAGTTGGACAAGGACCACTACAGGTTCTTGGACAAGGACCACTGCGGGTCCTTGGACAAGGACCACTGCAGGTAGTTGGACAAGGACCACTACAGGTTCTTGGACAAGGACCACTATAGGTCCTTGGACAAGGACCACTAGGTTATTTACCTGATTACACTCAGTCGACACAATGGGATCGTCTTTAATGATCCTCGTGTAGTTGACAGACTCTAAACCCAGTTGGTGTGAGGATGTCACTACAGGTGACATCCTCACAGTTGCCACTCACACCACAGGTGACATCCTCACACCTGCCTCTCGCACCATAGGTAACAGCCTCACACTTGCCTCTCGCACCACAGGTGACATCCCGTGCGTGAAGGCAGTGTTTGTGCTGGTGAGACATCCTGACTTCCACATCCTTCACACCTACGTTCCTACTGTGCTGATAGTCATCCTCTCGTGGATGTCCTTCTGGATAGCCCCTGACTCCACACCAGGTACTGCAACAGGTAGACCAACACCTGCTCTCTTGTATACAATTGATGCTCATATATTGTAGACCAACAGTTGCTGTCTGGTACCTAACTGATACTTTTACTGACAGTACCTGAACCTTACGTAATCTCTCTCTCTCTCTCTCTCTCTCTCTCTCTCTCTCTCACCCTCCCCTCCCCCTCTCTCTCTCTCCCCCTCTCCTCTCTCTCTCTCTCTCTCTCTCTCTCTCTCTTTACACAGCATTTTACAAGGTTAGGTTAAGGATTCCTAACTTTATTTGCAAGCTAAGAGCTGTTTCTTTCTCTCAAGACTGGTGTTGGCTGTCCTCCGTTTCCTTGGATCAGACTTGATTGCCTCCCATTCCCAAGGCGCTCTGTGACCCCCCTACGGGTCAAGCGCTTTCCCATGTTGCCGTGAGATTAACTTTTGTTTCTTTTCTGCAGCGCGAGTAACATTAGGAGTGACTTCTATATTGACTATGGCCACCCAGTACTCTCAGTCCACCAAGAATCTACCTCCCGGTACGTACCAGCCAGGACTGGAGGAGAGGGGAATCTTGGAGGGAGGGGGAGTCTTGGAAGGAAGGGGGAGTCTTGGAGGGAAGGGGGAATCTTGGAGGGAAGAGGGAATCTTGGAGGGAGGGAGACATAGTCTTCGGAGAGAGTTTTTGAAGGCAGGGGAGGGAGTGTTTATGGCGTGGGGAAAGAGAGTATTTAAGGAGTGGGGAGAAGGTGTTTATAGAGTGGGGAGAGAGTGCTTATGGAGTGGGATGAAGTACGTAAAACTTACATTTACCGCAACACTTAGGTTATGTAAATTAAAGTTTGCTTTGCCTGTATATTGGTCCATGATATTGTGATCCATCAGACTGTTGGTGTCGTGTGTACTTACAGTGTCGTACATCAAGTCCCTGGATATCTGGATGATCACGTGCATGGTGTACGTGTTTGCCGCCCTCCTGGAGTTTTCTATCGTCTATCACGTACACTACCGCCGCTCTCTCACTGGTGTTCGTGGCCTTATTACACCCACCTCCACCACTAATGGTGCCACTCAGGTCACTCATGTCAATCAGATCACTCAGGTCAGTACTAGGTCACCCCATTAGTGTTAAACAAGTCAACAATGTGATTCAGGTCAGTACTAGGTCACCCTAATGGAAATAAGTTACTTAATTAATCCATAACACAGATTTTCGTTGAGTATGTTACTTAGCACAAATTTATGCTACTCTTTGTAAAGCCAGTTGTATCCTTACAGGAATAAAAATTTACCCAGAAAACACGTGTGGCAGTGCACCATCATTGTTCAGGGGTACAGGTTTGGAAGTGTACTATCATGGTTCATGGGTACAGGTTTGGCGGTGCACCATCGTGATTCACGGGTACAGGTTTGGCGGTGCACCATCATGGTTCAGGGGTACAGGATGTAGAATTAACTATTACTGGTGTACAACAATTTTGAGAGTTGATAACGACAGCTTTGAAGGAGGCTGGGCTGCAGCTCGTTACAGCCACAGTGGCGTGAGAACCATGTGTACAGACCCACTTTTGTGGCCACAGTGAGAATCCTGTTAAACCTGTATGTTTACCATTCATGGGTTCTTTCAGGGACTGGCAGGACCTCGTCTTCAGCGTCTACGAGACTCTTGGGTAGAGTTCTGGAGGGGTGAGACAGCCATTGATGAAGCCTCAAGAATCCTCTTTCCTCTCACCTACTTCTCCTTCGTTATTGGCTACTTTGTCCTCTTGACGGGATCACAACAGAAGGGATTCCTGTCCCGCCCTCCCACCTAGTGCCCCGCTGCTTAGGAGGATGGAGATCCTTCTTTTAGATCACCAGTAGGATCTCCTATTCCGTCCGCAGCTCACGGGGATGAAGATTCTTCTGGGAGGATCTGCTCTTCCTTTCAAAGGAATGGAGATCCTTCTTTTAGACCATTGGAAGGACTTGCAAATCGAGGATATTAAAGCAATCTATAAATAGTATTGCACACTCCTTAACACGTATGACTTGTGAGTCATAGGTTTAAGATAATGCCAGACACAGGTGATACCAGGTATGCAGGATGACCATAGTGAATAACACAGTAAAACTCTACACTAGTAATTCCGTGATGTCTCTCGTGCGAAAGGGCTTAGCAGTGCCTTTTATTTACCCACGTTTCGACCGTTTCTAAATGTCATTCAGTAAAAAGGCTTTTGCTTATTTATATTTAATTGACCACTTGTCATCCGTTTCCCAGCTATGAGGACATTTTGACTGTGTCTTTCACTGTGGTTATGAAGCACAATGATACTTCTGCAGGAAACACGAGTGCACAAGCCAAGTCAACTATACAATGATATTTTTTGTTGCCTACTTCACATACGTTAGAAATATTTAATATACGACAGTGGAGACCTGAAGCTCTGTCTGTCTGTTTCCCCCCCCCTCTCTCTCTCATCAGTGCTAATATATATATATATATATATATATATATATATATATATATATATATATATATATATATATATATATATATATATACAAACAAATACAATAGCTGGTTTACCCTCCAGGTATACCACCACTTTAGAAACCATGCAAAATTAAAAACTGAATGACGAGTGTATGGGTGAGAGCACACGCAGTCAACTGTACATGGTTTGCTATGGCTCAGGAAACAATGACAAGACTGGTTCTGGAGGTGACTGCTTTGGCCGGTAATAATAATATTTCTGCAGGTACATATACAACATAGCCGACATCAGTGATTTACTATATAGAAAGCCCCTTATTATGTAGAGCATGTCGGGCACTTTAGGTCAGTTTTGTCCCTAGGATGCGACCCACACCAGTCGACTAACATTCAGGTACCTACTTACTGTTAGGTGAACAGGGACAGCATGTGTCTTAAGGAAACACGTCCTAATATTGCCACCCGTATCGGGGATCGAACCACGGACCTGAGTGTGTGAACTGAGTGCCCTAGCAACCGAGCCACGGGACAAATATCAGCTAGTGGACTTGGCCCTCATACTTCAGAAGACAGCTAAACACTGTCGTTATGGACAAAATGCGTAATTACGGACTATTATGGTAGAGTCTTCGCGTGTTAGCAAACGGGCAGGAGCAGCGTCAGATTCACAGACGCAAAGGCAGCTGGAAAAGAAATCTTTGGAAAGTCATAATTGTCAGGGGTGGTGCCTCGTAAAACTGATTTAGAGGAAAAAAGCAACACCGTGGCTAATATTCCCTTTTCTTTCATCGGTCATATTCGGGCAATATGTCTTCTCCTTAGACCGGGAAAGAGGGTTCGATACGACGTAAGTTTTCAGTGGCCCTTTACAAACCCAACAAGATGTCCGAGTTAGTGCCTCAAGCAAGGTTAGACATTATTTATATTACACCGTCCGCGAGCGTTCATCTAGTACACACCATGAAGAATAAGACACATGTGCAACACTTGGTATCTGTATTACCAAAACGTTTCGTCTGCACAACAGACTTCTTCAGTTGGATACAGGCGAATATAACAATGGAGACAGTAGGATAATCTGTCAATCTTGGTAGGAAGTAGTCAGACCATCTCTCCTACTTGTCTCATGTATATTTAAGACGCTGTCCTTCCTTCATATAAGTCAATATACACTAATAAGTGTATATACACATTCAGTTTTGTTTACAAAACTTCTAAGAATACTTGACAGTCCCTGGATAAGTTGCAGTTCTCATATACTTGACAAGTTGTATGAAATAAATACAAATTGCAATTATAAGAAACTGCTTGACAGCTAAAAGTATTCAAATTGTTCATTTATGATTTCATTTCCTGTTTAAAAATACAAAGTATAACTCACTGGCAAAGTGTTAATGTTTATAGTATAAGTGGGAATTTTTGCATATAGTTAGCCACAAGTCATGTTAACTTTGTTTGTGTAAATGTACTTGTGGTGTTAAGAAATAAAGGTTGTGTTTAGTGTTTATGTATATAACGAGCTAAATGTGGTTTGTATAGTGTGTTTACCTGGAGAGAGTTCCGGGGGTCAATGCCCCCGCGGCCCGGTCTGTGACCAGGCCTCCTGGTGGATCAGAGCCTGATCAACCAGGCTCTTGTCCTGTAAGTCTGGAACCAGAGTCACTGGACAGGACGTCGAGGGCCTTAATATCGAAGGTGTTCGTCTTCGCAGATAAAATCCATTATATAATATAAGCATGGGGGAGCGCTAAACCCAGATAAAATTCATTGCAGTACTTCGCAGGAGCTGTCCTGGACATAGTCTGTGGTACAGAAAGGTCACTCACTTAGAGAGACGTACCTGAAAATGTCAGACAACGGTCGAAAGTCGAAAAAACAATTATCATGTTAGGAGAACTCTTTCAGTATTAACATTGAGACAATTCTCACATATCCTGTAATGTGATGCTCGAAGTAATATCGTCATTACGTCGCAGTTATATTTCTGGATAATGTAAACTAATTAATTATTTTCACCTTTGCTATCGTGTTTGTTTATTGTCTGGTATTTTTGCTTCATGTCTCAGTTTTGTTAAACATGAAGCCAGTGTGAGCTAAGCTATTATTGTAATCATATGTTAAATTATAATGGGTGTCCTTTGTATGTGTTATGTATATATATTGACGTTTCAATTAAGAGGAGGGGACAGCCAATAGTAAATATAGACCCACGGCGCCATGTAACTTCTTGCAAAGTGCCTGAGTCTACTCAGGTTAACATATGTACTAAATTGTCTACCTTCATTTAACAGCCAGAAACTAAATGAGCAAGACAGTCTCCTAGAGTCGATAATACGACAAAAAAAAAACACTAAATCTTTCTCTAGAAGATGGACACTGCCATTAATGTATACTTCCGGTCGGCCTCGGGAAAATACGTGACCGGAAGGCTGTGTACACTGATAACAATTCCTGCATTCTTTGTCTGTGTGTTTATTAACATTAATGTCTATTATTATTATTTGTCTATGCGTGTGACGTCCAGCAAATTTTTGGCCGCTAGTCACACTAACTGCCCCAATCAAAATTTCTGGTTTCATGACTCAAATTACATTGAAGGAGCCATTCAGTAGGACACTCCAACAAGGTCCTTAGACTCGCTTCCACAAAAACCTTTAAATAGTTACTCTGAGGTAGCCCTACAGTGGAGAATATAGTTTCAACATCTGAGAAACTCACTGCCAGGAGGCAGTTGAGAGCAGGGGGTTTCTACTGGCTGTCCCTAATTCTTCCCTTGGCACTTAAGGAGGGTGCCTTGATGCTAAGGGGCTCATGATATGAGGAAGTGTATCTATCGTTCCCTTCCCTGAATCGAATCATATTGTCTACCATAACACATGCTGTATGACCCCTATGGGTTTAGCTCTTCCCTGATTATGTCTTCACCGAACACTGGGGGTATCATCGGCAGTGCATAAAAAAATTTAATACCATGGTTTTGGTTGCCGTGGATCAAAGAAAATGATCGTAAAGCAAGGCAAGGCTAACTACATCAAGAGAAGCCTTGCAACAGGCAGATGTTTAACAATAAGGGAGCCGCTCCAACTATGCGGATCCGATAGTAACCAATACACTAGTGAAGGTGCAGCTGCCCGCTTCTTGAAGATTCAGAAGCCTAGAAAATAAATGAAATTTGTTCTTCAGTACACTTTTGTTGCTCAAGTTCATATACCCTCGGCTCGTGGGTAAAGTACATTCCTGAGGTGATTAGGGAGCTGTCTGCTACAACCTCAGTGAAGTTTTATATACGTACTTGGTTGACTAATGTGGTAAGTTTATTCTGTTACACACAAATACAGTTATATAGATTATCATACATAGTATATGTGTAAAAAAAGTAGGATAACCCAGAAAAGTAAGAATGACTTATTTCCATTGGGGTCCTTTAAGCCTATCGACTACACAGGATAAGTGAGGCTACACGAAGCCTATTCATCACCTGTCAAGAATACTTAAATCCCTTAAATATAGATTAAAGGTTGAGGTTGAGATGGGTTGGGTGGATCCCGGCCCAGGTCTTCATGCAGTACCCAGCATCATGACCCTCAGGGGCTGCTCCAGGTCTTCATGCAGTACCCAGCATCATGACCCTCAGGGGCTGCTCCAGGTCTTCATGCAGTACCAGCATCATGACCCTCAGGGGCTGCTCCAGGTCTTCATGCAGTACCCAGCATCATGACCCTCAGGGGCTGCTCCAGGTCTTCATGCAGTACCCAGCATCATGACCCTCAGGGGCTGCTCCAGGTCTTCATGCAGTACCCAGCATCATGACCCTCAGGGGCTGCTCCAGGTCTTCATGCAGTACCCAGCATCATGACCCTCAGGGGCTGCTCGAGGTGCTGCCAAATAAAAGGACACAGGGGACACTTTAACAAACAGAAAATTATTATAATTATAATCAAAAGAAGCGTTAAACCGCAAGGGTTATACAGCAAATAAACTGAGAAAAGACATTCAAAGTTTACAAATCGCAACTCCTAAATTAATAAAGATATTTGGATCTTTCAAATGGTGTTTTGTAGAACATATCCTTAGCTGATTTGTCTGTGAATTTCATGTATGTAGACTTAACAAGGCGTGTTAATTTATGTTACGGCCTTGTGACGGCTCTGGTTCATCAATAACAGCAACATCAATGATCAACACAGCACAGGACAACACAACACAGAACAACACAACACACCACAGAACAACACAACACAGAACAACACAGCACATAACAACACAGCACAGAACAACACAGCACAGAACAACACAACACAGAACAACACAGCCCATAACAACCAGCACAGAAAAAACACAGCACAGAACAACACAACACAGAACAACACAACACAGAACAACACAACACAACCAACACAGCACAGAACAACACAACACAGAACAACACAGCACATAACAACACAGCACAGAACAACACAACACAGAACAACACAGCACATAACAACACAACACAGAACAAAAACAGCACAGAACAACACAACACAGAACAACACAAAACAGAACAACACAACACAGAACAACACAACACAGAAACAACACAACACAGAACAACACAGCACAGAACAACACAACACAGAACAACAAAATACAGAACAACACAGCACAGAACAACACAACACAGAACAACACAATACAGAACAACACAGCACAGAACAACACAACACAGAACAACACAACACAGAACAACACAATACAGAAAAACACAGCACAGAACAACAAAACACAGAAAAAACACAATACAGAACAACAAAACACAGAACAACACAACACAGAACAACACAATACAGAACAACACAACACAGAACAACACAACACAACACAGAACAACACAACACAGAACAACACAACACAGAACCAACACAATACAGAACAACACAGCACAGAACAACACAACACAGAACAACACAATACAGAACAACACAGCACAGAACAACACAACACAGAACAACACAACACAGAACAACACAATACAGAACAAAAACACACAGAACAACAAAAACACAGAACAACACAATACAGAACAACACAGCACAGAACAACACAACACAGAAAAAACACAACACAGCACAGAATAACACAACACAGCACAGAACAACACAACACAGAACAACACAACACAACACAGCACAACACAACACAACACAAAACAACACAACACAGCACAGAACAACACAACACAGAACAACACAACACAGAACAACACAACACAGAACAACACAATACAGAACAACACAGCACAGAACAACACAACACAGAAAAACCCACAACACAGCACAAAAAAACACAACACAGAACAACACAACACAGAACAACACAATACAGAACAACACAGCACAGAACAACACAACACAGAACAACACAACACAGCACAGAATAACACAACACAGCACAAAACAACACAGCACAGAATAACACACCACAGAACAACACAACACAGAACAACACAACACAACACAGAACAACACAACACAGAACAAAACCACAACACAACACAGCACATAACAACACAGCACATAACAACACAGCACAGAACAAACACAACACAGCAGAGAACAACACAGCACAGAACAACACAGCACAGAACAACACAACACAACACAGAACAACACAACACAGAACAACACAACACAGAACAACACAACACAGAACAACACAAAAACAGAACAACACAGCACAGAACAACACAACACAGAACAACACAATACAGAACAACACAGCACAGAACAACACAACACAGAACAACACAACACAGAACAACACAACACAGAACAACACAATACAGAACAACACAGCACAGAACAACACAACACAACACAGAACAACACAACACAGAACAACACAACACAGAACAACACAACACAGAACAACACAACACAGAACAACACAACACAGAACAACACAATACAGAAAAAACACAGCACAGAACAACAAAAAAACAACACAGAACAACACAACACAGAACAACACAACACAGAACAACACAACACAGAACAACAAACACAGAACAACACACACAGAACAACACAATACAGAACAACACAGCACAGAACAACACAACACAACACAGAACAACAACAACACAGAAAAACACAATACAGAAAAACACAATACAGAACAACACACACAGAACAACACAACACACACAGAACAACACAACACAGAACAACACAATACAGAACAACACAACACAGAACAACACAACACAGAACAACCCCAACACAGAACAACACAATACAGAACAACACAGCACAGAACAACCCAACACAGAACAACACAACACAGCACAGAATAACACAACACAGCACAGAACAACACAACACAGAACAACACAACACAACACAGCACAACACAACACAACACAGAACAAAAACAAACACCCACAGAACAACACAACACAGAACAACACAACACAACACAGAACAACACAACACAGAACAACACAACACAGAACAACACAACACAGAACAACACAACACAGAAAAAACACAACACAGAACAACACAATACAGAACAACACAGCACAGAACAACACAACACAGAACAACACAACACAGCACAAAACAACACAACACAGCACAAAACAACCACAACACAGAACAACACAACACAACACAGAACAACACAACACAGAACAACACAACACAGAAACAAAACAACACAACACAGAACAACACAACACAGAACAACACAATACAGAACAACAACAGCACAGAAACAACACAACACAGAACAACACAACACAGCACAGAATAACACAACACAGCACAAAACAACACAGCACAGAATAACACAACACAACACAAAACAACACAACACAACACAGAACAACACAACACAGAACAACACAACACAACACAGAACAACACAACACAACACAGAACAACCAACACAGAACACAACACAACACAACACAGAACAACACAACTCAACACAGCACATAACAACACAGCACATAACAACACAGCACATAACAACACAGCACATAACAACACAGCACAGAACAACACAACACAGAACAACACAGCAAGAACAACACAACACAGAACAACACAGCACAGAACAACACAGCACAGAACAACACAACACAGAACAACACAAACACAGAAAACACAGCACAGAACAACACAGCAACAGAACAACACAACACAGAATAACACAACACAGAACAACACAACACAGAACAACACAGCACAAAACAACACAGCACAGAATAACACAGCACAGAAAACAAAAACACAACACAACACAGAACAACACAACACAGAACAACACAACACAGAACAACACAACTCAACACAGCACATAACAACACAGCACATAACAACACAGCACATAACAACACAGCACAAAAACAACACAGCACATAACACAGCACAAAAAAACACAGCACATAACAACACAACACAGAACAACACAATACAGAACAACACAGCAGAGAACAAACACAACAAAAGAACAACACAACACAGCACAGAATAACACAGCACAGCACAAAACAACACAGCACAGAATAACACAGCACAGAACAACACAACACAACACAACACAGAACAACACAACACAGAACACAACACAGCACAGAACAACACAACACAACACAGAACAACACAGCACAGAACAACACAGCACAGAACAACACAGCACAGAACAACACAGCACAGAAAAACACAGCACAGAACAACACAACACAGAACAACACAACACAGAACAACACAGAAACAGAACAACACAACACAGAACAACACGGGCACAGAACAACACAACACAGAAAAACCCACAACACAGAACAACACAGCACAGAACAACACAGCACAGAAAAACACAGCACAGAACAACACAACAGAGAACAACACAACACAGAAAAAACCACAACACAGAACAACACAGCACAGAACAACACAGCACATAACAACACAGAACATAACAACACAGCACAGAACAACACAACACAGCACAGAACAACACAACACAATGCAGCACAGAACAACACAGCACAGAACAACACAGCACAGAACAACACAGCACATAACACAGCACAGAACAACACAGCACAGAGCAACACAGCACAGAACATCACAGCACAGAACAACACAGCACAGAAAAACACAGCACAGAACAACACAGCACATAACACAGAAACAGAACAACACAGCACAGAGCAAACAGCAAAAGAACATCACAGCACAGAACAACCACAGCACATAACAACACAGCACATAACAACACAGCACAAAAACAACACAGCACAGAAACAACACAGCACATAACACAGCACAGAACAACACAGCACAGAACAACACAGCACAGAACAACACAGCACAGAACATCAGAGCACAGAACAACACAGCACATAACAACACAGCACATAACAACACATCACAGAACAACACAGCACAGAACAACACAGCACATAACAACACAGCACAGAACAACACAGCACAGAACAACACAGCACAAAAAACAACAAAGCACAGAACAACACAGCACAGAACAACACAGCACATAACAACACAGCACATAACAACACAGCATAGTACAACACAACACAGCATCAGAGACTCGTCGACACGACGGCCTCAAGTCGAGAGGTTAGTTAGTTAGTAAAGATAAGGCGGTATTCTCCCGGCCCGGGCCTTTTCCAAGTGGTGGCCCGGCCTTGGCTCCTTCTTTAGGGAATATCTGAGACCTAAGTCTCCCATGGGAGGAGGCACAAGTACCTCCTCATCTTTGGGACCAACTGTCCCCAGGCCTAGCCACAAGCTAGGCCTCTCTGGTCTGCCATCCCCGCCACAAGGGGGCTAATGGGAATGACAGTCTTATGAGCTAAAGGCTCGGGCTCAGGCACCTACCCTACCCTAGAAGGGTTAGGCATGGTGTCGATCAGTCGAGAGGTGAATCACTAGTCCATAATGTACTCATAATGTACTCTGAGGACTCACAGGTAAGGCCCCCTAGGGGCGAGGGGCGAGGGGCGAGGGGCGAGGGGCAAGTGGGGACAGGATGAAGAAGATAGTCATGGAGAGGAAAAAATCTTAAGGAGGAAAAGTGTCAGGACTATACCCAACTGCTAATCAATGAAAACATAATATTCAGCATTATCTCTCTCGTGAGCATATCAACTCGCAATGACTGGACAAAGCTCAGGCACATGTTACTGCAAAAGGCGACGCAAACGCACGTCGCAAGTACACTTCAGCTCAAAACGCACAAAGACACAGCTCCATGACAATGGCACTTTTAAGTTGGAATATTTAGGCTAATTAAGTCAGGTAGTTTATTTGTATTGTGGTGGAGGTGCCGGGTCGTACAACGTTTGAAAGAGATTTACATCATTGTAAGGACGGTTGAGAGTATCTGCTAAGTATGTAGTCCAGTGGTCATTAGGGAGCGGTCAGGTTCACGAGCGCGGAGCAAAAAAAAATTCGACAAAATATGAAAATGGAGTTATTGTTACCAAAAAATAGCTGAACTTTCTGACTACACTCTGGTATAATTATTATCCTTGTAAGATGTTTCTAAAAGGAATTACAGCCATTTATAACAGGCATGGTGACAGTGCTGACGCGTCATATTGCGTAAAAAATGTGATGCCCTAGAGGGAAAAATTTCTATCGGTGTATCCCCTGAAGGTTCGTTCTCTCATACATGTGATGAGAGAAAACGAATTTACAATGGTTAACTGTAATAAAAACTCGTAGGTCACGCAAAAAGTGTAAAATAAAGCGAATTTTTCGGGGAAAAAAATTATTTCCCGGGCAGCTGGGGTGCCGCGCGCTTCGGCCTATTTCTCGAAAGTAACCTATTTACCTATTTAGGGCAACCCTATCTTTATTTATGATTGAATTGACTTGATTTTCACAACAAACATAGGAGAATGATTGATTTACAAGGTAGAGTGTACCTTTCTGAACTATCCCAAATATTTTTAGATTTATGTGGGAAACAAGACCGACATCTTCCAATATGAAAAAAAAGTTATGAAACTTATTTTTTTTAGCATGAAGATAAGGTTTATTTTAGAATTGGTACACTTACAGTGATGGAATTAGAGGTGTTCTATCAGCAGCAAGTGTCAAAACCACTTTTCCAAGTACCACTAAGTGGGACTTCGCTGCCAAATGCAATTTTTCGTAAATTTGGCATATTTCATTTCCTTTTTGGCCGATATGATTGAAACTTCAGCACAGGAGGTTTTATGTAAGCTTCTAATAGTACACCAAAAATGAACGTAATCGGTTGAAAAATAAAGAAGTCGACCCCGTGAACCTGACTGCTCCGCCAAGACAAACGCACTAAAATTCCAACGCATCCAGAATCGAGCATTACGTTGGGTGTTGGGAGTGAGGTGGGACGAATTTGCCACCAGTGAATCTCTCCACCTCACGACAAACACACCAGCTTTGAACGTATACTGGAAGACACTCAGTGACAAACAACTTGACAGACTTGAAGCATATAACGTCAGAGCGAGTGGAGAGTAAGAGAGTAGAGGTCGAATGAGTGCTTTGTAGAGATGTAGTTTTGTCTTGGGACTGGCTCCTCTCAGCTTATATAACCTTGAGAGTGCAATTCCCGCCTGTGCAGTCTTAGCAGTAATGTGAGATTTTAGGTTCAGTGTGTTGTCGAGGGTAACACCAAGGACAACTGTTGAGAAGGAGCGTGGGATGGGGGTACGGGAGGTGCTTGTTATGAGTTCGACAGGATTCGGGACATCGCGCCTTCTATGGAAGTAAGTGATCTTTGACTTATTTGGGTTGGTTATAATGCGACATAATAATTCCCAGGCGGTAATCCTGTCGACCTCTCTTTGTGTTCTGCGTGCAAGGAAACGAATGTTTTCATGTGTTGTGAGTTGTGTGATGTCTGCATAAGAAAGGGTAAGTGTGTTTGGGTAAAGAGTTAGTTAGTTAGATCAAAACTTTGGAGTCCAGTCCCTGGACCAATTATGTACCTCTGTAATCTTTTGACTACCGCCCACAGGATGGGTATGGGGTGCATAATAAACATATTAAACTAACTAACTACATCTTTGGCGACAAGGGCGGAGGTACAGTTCTGGGCCTTATTGATACGTGCATAATTCAGGATTATATTCAAAACGTCTTGGGTGGAACGTTGTTGTCGGAAACCGAAATGTCTTTCAGTAAGCAAGTTATTTGTCTCTAGGTGAGTCCTGAGTCGTATATTTACAAGTCGTTCAAAGGTCTTACCCAAAATTTCAAGGAGGCTAATAGGAATAGGTCTATAGTTCTTGGGGTCAGTCAAGTCTTTTCCAGGTTTTGGTATGAGGCATGCAGTAGCAGATTTAAAGAATGGAGGGAAATAGCCAGATGCAAGGGAAGCATTAAAGAGGTCAGTGATAGCGGAAGCAACAGAAAGTGGAAGGTGACGAAGGACTGAATGTGATAGACCTGAAGCACCTGGAGCTTTTTTTGGAAGGTGTGTTAGTAAAGAGTGAACATCATCTACAGTAAAATGAGAGTTTAGAGGATGCGTGGAAGATAGGGTGTTTAGGCTTATGATTGGATCAGGATTGGTTAAATCTTCATGATTTGATACCCATCTCTCTATGTCTAATGCATGTGCTATGACAGCTTGGTCTGGTGGATGTAGGTGGAAGATGTTTTTCCATATGTCTTTGAAAATATGTACAGCTTCAGCAGGGTCAGAGATCTGTTGTTGTGATTGATGTGTCTAAAACTTGTGGATGGAGGGGTGCCTGTAAGTCTCCGAATGGATGACCAGAATGCTTTGGGATCTCTTGTGCGCTGGACATCTGTTGTGTTTATAATTGATTGCCAATGTCGGGCATGGTCATCATCTAGGCTATGGATGATATGTGTACGTAAAATAGTGAGGTCCCATCGGATGATATTTAGTCTGTTTTGGTTTGCTAGGAAACGGTGTCTGTAACATATGAGTAGTCTTTTTGTTCTTTCTGATGGGCGGAAAGAGTAACGTACTTTGTGGTGTGTCATGGGAACAACCTCTGAAGCGGCTTGGGTAATTGATTGTTGAATGCGTTGAATTTGTGTGTCTATGTCTGATACTGGCCTATTGTCATAGTTGTGTGTGAGATCAAGAGTGTTTAGGCGTTGTTTGAACAGATCCCAATCCGCCTGAGAATAAGCTGGAGAGGGGCGAACTGGAATGAGTATAGGATTTGAGGAAATATGGAAAATGATAGGAATGTGGTCAGATCCAGAGAGCGGTCCTGGTGTTGTGTAGTGATGTAAGCGATTACTAGCTCTGTTTGTAAAAATTTTATCAGGGGTGCCTTGGCCATTGTATGTAAAGACTGTTGGGAAGTAAGGTCCAAGGTGTATGAGATGTTTCAGTGTTACAAGCGTATGAAGTTGCCTACCATGCAAATTTGTGGAGTTGTCATGGAAGTCAGTGTGTTTGGCATTGAGGTCAGCAAGTAGGTATACAGGGAGATGTGTGTGATAAAAAAGAATGGTTAAATCATGAATGTTAATGTTTTGGTTGGGTCTGGTATATGTCGTGTAGAGGATGGTGGGTCCGTGTGTCGTGTAAATTTTCACAGCCATGCTGTGAGAATATGTAAATGGAAGGGATAAGAACTCATGTTTAATGGTGCCTTTAACAAGAATAGCTACGCCATTCCAGTTTTCAGAAAAAAAAAAAAAAAAACCTTAATGGCGCTCATCATTGATCATATACCCCGCACCACCATTATATTTTTATTAATATCGCTATTTATATAATTATATTTTAATAAAATAAGGATAGTTTATAGAACACCACTTGAGATTTTATATTCATAATTAAAAGTTTAATGTAGTGATATATATTCATATATTGGATATAAAGGGATATAAATCTATTAATTAATTCCTAACTGTTGTTCAGGTATAACTACTAAAATATTACATAAATATATATGCTTTATTTTAAAATATGTAAATAAATATATATTTAAAAGTGGTGTTAGATATTATTTGCCAAGATTTTCTCATGTGCAGTTTTAATGAGTCAAGTTTTGTGCTCCCTCATTAGCACCACAAGAAACAATATTCTGGAATATTCACCTCATACATGTATACCAAAGATACTCTTGGATAAAATTTCTATCCTTGGACCAGCAAGGGATGTTAGGAAGTATTTCTTCAGCCACAGAGTAGTCAGGAAGTGGAATAGTTTGGGAAGCGATGTAGTGGAGGCAGGATCCATACATAGCTTTAAGCAGAGGTACGATAAAGCTCATGGTTCAGGGAGAGTGACCTAGTAGCGACCAGTGAAGAGGCGGGGCCAGGAGCTTGGACTCGACCCCTGCAACCTCAACTAGGTGAGTACTTACTGCTCACATTAACCATGCCATTAGCGAACCTCTCATGAGGCATCTTACTCAAAATGTGACCTTTTAGGCCTTCAAGATTGGGATGCATATTGTCTCGCATGAGCCAGTAGGCCTTCTGCAGTGTTCCTCCATTCTTATGTTCTTATGTCACTATGTAAATGATGCCGAACAAGGTGACTGTCGTTCCAGTAGTAATAACCATAATTTTTAAATGGGTGGAGTGGTAAGCCAGCGGAAGGCCTCGGTCAAATGACCAAGAGCTCCAGCTGTAGGTCATCATATGACTAAGACCCGGGTGTTTCCTGACAAACCTTACCTAACTTAATCTTTCTAGTATCAGCTGTATCGACAACATGTAATAATCTTGTAACTACCGCCCACAGGAAGGGTATAGGATGCATGCTAAACATATTAAACTAAAACTCTGGACATATCGATCTTGATTATTATAATAAAAAAGAAGCGCTAAACCACAAGGGCCATACAGCGCTGCTACCTATGTTGAGGAGAGTAAAGATGTAGACTCATATATTCAAGACATCCAGATTTCCCATAGAGAGAATTCCTAACTTGGACTATTTTTCAGTGCTATCTCTCCACTTCCTCAGTTGCAGGGTTTGTGAGAGAGCAACATTATTATTATTTTAATCAAGGGAGAAGCGCTAAACCCGTAGGATTATACAGCGCCTATGTGGGGGATGGAAGGTATTCAGGGTTAATTTAGTGAACTGGCATTCGTGAAATTGCCGACCTAGAAAATGTACAGAGAACTTTCACGGCGCGCATAACGGAGATAAAACACCTCAATTACTGGGAGCGATTGAGGTTTCTAAACCTGTATTCCCTGGAACGCAGGAGGGAGAGATACATGATTATATACACCTGGAAAATCCTAGAGGGACTAGTACCGAACTTGCACACGAAAATCACTCACTACGAAAGCAAAAGACTTGGCAGACGATGCACCATCCCCCCAATGAAAAGCAGGGGTGTCACTAGCACGTTAAGAGACCATACAATAAGTGTCAGGGGCCCGAGACTGTTCAACTGCCTCCCAGCACACATAAGGGGGATTACCAACAGACCCCTGGCAGTCTTCAAGCTGGCACTGGACAAGCACCTAAAGTCAGTTCCTGATCAGCCGGGCTGTGGCTCGTACGTTGGTTTGCGTGCAGCCAGCAGCAACAGCCTGGTTGATCAGGCGCTGATCCACCAGGAGGCCTGGTCACAGACCGGGCCGCGGGGGCGTTGACCCCCGAAACTCTCTCCAGGTAAACTCCAGGTCTCGGCCCTCGGGTAGAGAGGACATACTTGGAACTGCGCTCTGACCCCTGGTGGCAGGTGACAGTATTTTCATCATGGCGGAGAGTGGCCGCAGACGTGTCAACACTGTCTGTTTAGAATTAGTGAGGGGTGTGCTCACTGCCCAGAATACCAACATGTTGCTGACGGCGATATTGCGGGATACGTACGGCATCGCTAATGAGGACCTTTATGGAGTTTCACTGAATGGTGTGGCACGCATTTTCGTTAAGTTCTGGCTGAGCAGTACATATGAAAACATGGTGGCCAAGTATCAGGAGGTGGTTAAGACAGTTACCCCTGGCGTTAGTGTTTGTCTTCATGACGTATCAAGGTTCTACACCTGGGTCAAGGTGCGTAATGTACCTTTTGAGGCTGATGAGAGGGATTTACGGCAGGTGTTTGGAAGATATGGGACGATCCATATGGCGACATTGGGACGTTGGCGAGATGGGCCACTAGTTGGCTTCCCTGAAGGGACGTTTTCCCTTAAAATGTCCCTAAGGCATCCTATTCCATCTTATGTGGGAATGGAGGACTTCCAGACTCAGGTGTATGTAACATACACAGGTCAGAGACATACATGCCGTGTGTGTTGGGCGTATGACCACATAGTGCCGACTTGTCTAACGAGATGTGGGAAACCTGACGGTGAGGCGGGGTCTGATGGTACTACGGACCGACTGACTTATGCAACGGCAACGCAACGTAAGCCTTCATCATGGGAGGCGCGGAGTGTGGAGGTGGAGAGGGAGGAGGCATCACCTGAATGTGTGACACTCACTGGACTTAAGATAAGATAAGATAAGATTTCGTTCGGATTTTTAACCCCGGAGGGTTAGCCACCCAGGATAACCCTAGAAAGTCAGTGCGTCATCGAGGACTGTCTAACTTATTTCCATTGGGGTCCTTAATCTTGTCCCCCAGGATGCGACCCACACCAGTCGACTAACACCCAGGTACCTATTTGCTGCTAGGTGAACAGGACAACAGGTGTAAGGAAACGTGTCGAAATGTTTCCACCCGCCGGGAATCGAACCCGGGCCCTCCGTGTGTGAAGCGGGAGCTTTAGCCACCAGGCCACCGGGTCACTTGACGAGTACGTAGGCTTACTGTCGGCGAAGAGTGGTGAGGAGTCTGCAATTGCTCACCATGTTTTGGAAGCTACAATTCAGGAGGCCCTGGACGACTTACTGGATGTTTTGGTGTCTGTGGTCAATGCTGGCTTGGATGCTGTGAGTGTAGAGGCTGAGGTGGGTGGCCTCAATGAGAAGGTTGTGAGGGGTGGGTTCAGAGTGTGGCAGTGAAGGTCCACAGGGAAGATGCCCAGGAGGAGGTGAAGTGTGAGAAGCGTGGCTCTCGCAAAAGGACGGCTGTCATTTCTGATAGTGAGGATGTTTTGATGCCTGGGCAAAGGACTGGGTAGAAAGCCTGGCATGATGTAACGCCTAGAGATAAAGGTGGTTTAAAGAATGTTGAGCGTGAGCAAGGGGAAGGTGATGGAAAGTGTGGGGGGGGCGGGGTGGGGATCCTCGCCAGGGTTCTAAGTGTGTTAGGGTGTCTAAGGAAAAGCCCTCATTACGGCCTTCAGGTGCCTTACTTTAAATGTTAATGGGTTGAAGGCAGTGGGCAAATGTAAAGTTCTGGAGGGTTATTTGAGGAGTTATGTGCCAGACCTTGTGAATTGTCAATTACCGGATATGACGTGTACATGGGTTGTTCTACACGACTGAAAGGTGGTGTAGCGCTATTAATTAAGGAAGCCAGCCCATTTCTTTTGCATAGGTGTGAGGTAGGGGAGGAGGGGTGGGTGGTTAGGGTGGAGGGTATGTGGGGTGGGGTTCGGGTGGGTTTCATTGGGGTGTATGGGCCGGCGGAAGTGGACATGGGTGTTAAAAATAGATTCTTTAGGGATGTCCTTGTCTACCATTTCAGATCGCTGCCAGGTATTACAATTATAGGTAGTGATTGGAACTGTGTTGTCCGACGTAAGGATGTAGAGCCTAGAGGGAGGTTTTTTTCGGGGGGTTTTCAGGGGATCTGTTGCTAGGTGTGAATGTAGTGGATGTTGGAGGGGAGGTGAGCAGAGTGATGCATACGTTTATTAAGCGTGATTGCGGCGAGGCTTGATCGCATTTATGTATCTCGGGGGGTGAGGGTGAGCAGTGTGTGTGCGTTGAATGTAAGCTTCTCTGATCATCGAGGGGTTCTGGTGGACTTATTAAATTGGGAGGGTTTGCCGAAGCGTTTCAGAGGCTACTGGAAGATGAATGTTGGGTTATTGAAAACAGGGGGAGGGAGGGAATCTTTTGTGTGCGCTTGGAAAAGGTGGTGGGCTGATCGAGGGGGGAAGAATTGATGTCATTGGGTGGTGGGACTCAGTCAGTAAGGGGAAGGTGAGGGATTTTTATCAGAAGAGGGGAAAGGAAGAGAGGCGGTTTCAATATGGGATTTTAAGTTACCTTGAGAATCAACTACAGGAATGCTATATGGGAGGTGGGTGCATATCCGATGGGTGAGATTGAGGGTTTGAAACAACGGATTAGGGATATTCAAAATTGCAATTTTAATGCTGCAAGGGTTGCAGGGGGCCTTGAGGAGGTCAGATAAGATAAGATAAGATAAGATAAGATTTCGTTCGTATTTTTAACCCCGGAGGGTTAGCCACCCAGGATAACCCAAGAAAGTCAGTGCGTCATTGAGGACTGTCTAACTTAAGGTCTTATGGGGGGACCGTCCATCGGCGTATGTCTTGTGGGAGCAGGGGACACGTCGTAGGGCAACAGAAGTGATGAGTTTGTGGGTACAGGAGCAATTGGTGGGATATCATCAAGGGCAGGTGCTTTTGTCAACAGAGGGTATGGGTTGTTATGTGGATGCGTGGTACGAGAAGAATGGTAAAAGTGTGGGGGTTAATTGTGAGGCATTAGGCGCAATGGGCAAATGGGTAAACTGTAATCTAGTGCATAGGGATCGATTGAGACTGAGTGGGCCTATAAGTGAGGAGGAGATTAGGATGGCAGTGGACGGGATGAGCATGGGTAAATCGCCTGGTATTGACAGCATTCCTTGTGATTTTTATAGGGAAAACTGGGAGTGTTTGTGTGGTTTTTTAGTGGAGTTATTTAATGCCATGAAAACCAGGGGCAGGTTGGGGGAACAGCAGAGAACAGGTGTAATGGTCATGGTCCCTAAAAAGAAGTCTTGTGAATGTGTGCATGACTACCATTCGATCACCTTAATGTGTGGTGATTACAAGATCTTTGCTAAAGTGTTGGGAAATAGGTTGAAAGGTGTTCTTGCCAGAGTTTTGGACGAGGGTCAATATGGAGTGCCTGGGTGTTCGATGTGTGTGGGGCAGGGTATTATACGTAGGTTTATAGAAGAAAGTGGGGGGAACATCAAGGCTGGGGTTTTAGCATTAGATTGGGATGCAGCATATGACTATGTGGAGCGTGAGGTGTTGTGGAAGTTTATGTAATGGCAGGGGTTTGTAAAAATTTTATCAGGGGTGCCTTGGCCATTGTATGTAAAGACTGTTGGGAAGTAAGGTCCAAGGTGTATGAGATGTTTCTGTGTTACAAGTGTATGAAGTTGCCTACCATGCAAATTTGTGGAGTTGTCATGGAAGTCAGTGTGTTTGGCATTGAGGTCAGCAAGTAGGTATACAGGGAGATGTGTGTGATAAAAAAGAATGGTTAAATCATGAATGTTAATGTTTTGGTTGGGTCTGGTATATGTCGTGTAGAGGATGGTGGGTCCGTGTGTCGTGTAAATTTTCACAGCCATGCTGTGAGAATATGTAAATGGAAGGGATAAGAACTCATGTTTAATGGTGCCTTTAACAAGAATAGCTACGCCATTCCAGTTTTCAGAAAAAAAAAAAAAAACCTTAATGGCGCTCATCATTGATCATATACCCCGCACCACCATTATATTTTTATTAATATCGCTATTTATATAATTATATTTTAATAAAATAAGGATAGTTTATAGAACACCACTTGAGATTTTATATTCATAATTAAAAGTTTAATGTAGTGATATATATTCATATATTGGATATAAAGGGATATAAATCTATTAATTAATTCCTAACTGTTGTTCAGGTATAACTACTAAAATATTACGTAAATATATATGCTTTATTTTAAAATATGTAAATAAATATATATTTAAAAGTGGTGTTAGATATTATTTGCCAAGATTTTCTCATGTGCAGTTTTAATGAGTCAAGTTTTGTGCTCCCTCATTAGCACCACAAGAAACAATATTCTGGAATATTCACCTCATACATGTATACCAAAGATACTCTTGGATAAAATTTCTATCCTTGGACCAGCAAGGGATGTTAGGAAGTATTTCTTCAGCCACAGAGTAGTCAGGAAGTGGAATAGCTTGGGAAGCGATGTAGTGGAGGCAGGATCCATACATAGCTTTAAGCAGAGGTACGGGTATGGGTTGTTATGTGGATGCGTGGTACGAGAAGAATGGTAAAAGTGTGGGGGTTAATTGTGAGGCATTAGGCGCAATGGGCAAATGGGTAAACTGTAATCTAGTGCATAGGGATCGATTAAGACTGAGTTGGCCTATAAGTGAGGAGGAGATTAGGATGGCAGTGGACGGGATGAGCATGGGTAAATCGCCTGGTATTGACAGGATCTCTTGTGATTTTTATAGGGAAAACTGGGAGTGTTTGTGTGTTTTTTTAGTGGAGTTATTTAATGCCATGAAAACCAGGGGCAGGTTGGGGGAACAGCAGAGAACAGGTGTAGTGGTCATGGTCCCTAAAAAGAAGTCTTGTGAATGTGTGCATGACTACCATTCGATCACCTTAATGTATGGTGATTACAAGATCTTTGCTTAAGTGTTGGGAAATAGGTTGAAAGGTGTTCTTGCCAGAGTTTTGGACGAGGGTCAATATGGAGTGCCTGGGCGTTCGATGTGTGTGGGGCAGGGTATTATACGTAGGTTTATAGAAGAAAGTGGGGGGAACATCAAGGCTGGGGTTTTAGCATTAGATTGGGATGCATCATATGACTATGTGGAGCGTGAGGCATTGTGGAAGCTTATGTAATGGCAGGGGTTTGATAGGGAAATCGTCAGTTGGACTAAGGTGTTGTATGAGCAGGCAATGGTTAGGGTACAAGTGAATGGTAGATTAGGCCAACTGTTAGGATGGAAAGGGGCTTAAGGCAGGGATGCCCTGTGTTGCAGCTTCTCTTTGCATTGCTCTAAGACCCGTTCTATAGGGCTGTGCGTTGAGGCATATGGGAAGGGATGGCGAGGGATGGGGTGTCTGTGGAACCGGGGATCGTTGGATATGTTGATGACACCACAGTGCTATTTAGAAGGTCTGAAGATTTACGTAGGGTTAGTGAGTTGGTGGAGAGTTTTGGCATGGCAACAGGGATGATGCTTAATAGAGATAAGTCGATGTTATTGAGGGTGGGGGATGGTGTGGGTGGGGTATTCGAACAGGGTGAAGGTTGGTCCCTGGTAAGTAGACTTAAGGTATGTGGGGTTGTTCACATGGAAAATCTCCTGGAGGCACGGAAGGTGAATTCGAAAGAAGCTGTGGATAGGGTTTTGGGTAGATTAGCGGGTTTGCATACAGGAGGTTTGACGCTGCACCAGCATGCTATTGTGGTGAATGTGAAACTGTATGGTAAGCTGTGGCATGTGGCAGGTATATATCCCTTGGAAACATGTGATGAGAAGCGTCTGTTGAAGCACGTGTATCGATATATTTAGGGTTCGGGTTGTGAATGGTTGTCGAGAGATGTGTGTCTACCGGTATGCCAGGGAGGGCTGGGGTTAATGGCGCTGCATCAAAGGTTGTTGGGTACGTACGTTAAACACAGTTATTTGAGGGAGGGCAGAATCGCAGGTACAGGTTTGGCATGGGTGAGAAGGGACTTGGTACGTTGGGTGAGGGGTAGGGTTGTTCAGGTGTGTGAGGGAATGTTGAGGTTGTTGTGTTATGCAAGGGAACCCTGCGGGGTTAAGATAAGTACACTGGCTCGGGTGGGTGGTGGGGAGGTAGTTGCTAGGGTTGTGGGTTTGTATCCGATGTATGCATGGGAAAATGATATATGAGGCGCCATGAAAGGGTTGCGATTGAAGGCTGTGGTGCGGGAGGTAATGTTTTAAATTTCTCCATTAATATATTGCCGTCGGGGGAGGTATTAGGTAATAGGCGTGTGCAGGAGTGACGGGAGTGTTGTGAGTGTGGGGGTATTGACACTGTTTTCCATGCAGTATATTTTTGTAGAAAGGTTTGGAACCAGTGGAGAGAGTGGTTTAGCAGGGTTTTACGTATGGTGGGTGGGGGTGGTATTTGTGTTTTACGGGCATTAAGCTTGGATGTCGGGGGGGGGGGGGGGGGGTGCCGGTACAAAAATGCGATGGGTTATCTGGTAGCCGACTTCATGTAGACTTCGTGGATTTTACGGAAAGCGCCGGTGGGGGGAGCGAACTAAGGCCCTGGCAGCGATATTTTATGGGACACAAAGGAGGGGAATTAAAGGATATCATGGGAACAGATTTGGTATTTCAAATTGTCTGTATACAGCTGGTGTGTAGGGGCTGTGGACCGGCCCAAACAGCTTCATGTTGTCCAACCAGCCATCATCAAGGAGACTTATGGTGTAGCTGATGAACTTTATGGAGGTGGCACTTAATGGAGCCATAGGGTCTTTGTTAACTAAAACGAGTGTCTAAGAGCAGTTAGTCAACAAATATCAAGACCGTTGTGTTGGTTGTCAACCCAGCAGTCAGTGAACTCGTCGAGTTTCCACGTTACTACACATGGGTAAGTACAAAACTTACCTTTTGAAGCTGATGAGACTGACTTACCAGCAGTATTCGCAGGTATGGGACTGTACATAGTGGCGGCCGTCGAAGTGGACGGAGGGCGGCATGATGCTGGCCTCCTGAAGTGTACCTTCTCCGCTGAAAATGTCTTTGAAACATCCCATACGTCGTATGAAGTGTTGCATGATTTCGTATGCAAGGATGGAGTCCCTATGCTGGCAACACCGTCACTTGTCTTTGTGGAGAGTACGATCACATTGCAGCACAATGTGGTTGCCAACAGTGGAAGGAGGACGTAGGGCGGCCGCCAATGGAAAACCGTCCAGAGTGACTTCTTGTGCCTGAGTTGGGTGCACGTCCGAAGTCGTCCATTGGTGGAGTGAAGAGGTGGAGTGAGAGGAGCTGATGAGGATGTCTTGTATGACTACCTGGAGATCCTTCCTCCATTGGCCCAGTCATGCTGGGCGTGGAGGAGAGTGGACAACACATTAGCAAATGTGCTGAAGGGATTGTTGGACACCGGGAAGAGGTAGAAGAGGAGGGGATTGAATTATCTTGGGAATGTGTCTTGTGTACGTCCCAGATGTGGGAGGACTGTTGAGAAACAGCATTGCTGGGATGGATGTCATCACTGTAGAGGTTGGTGGGTGCACAACGAAGGCCTTCTGGAGGTAGCTATGAGGCAGTGGGAGTGATCGTGCAAACGAGCAGCGGCTTGTCAGACAGGATAATTCCTCACCCCGGAGCAAGCCTGGCAATGTGTGGGCAGAGGTGGCACGAGGTGCCCGAAAGGGCCAAGGGGTCCGGCGGTGACACGGGAGGACCTCTGGCGTCTGGTCCATGTACATGTGTAAACACTGCAGGCAACTAAAAGCGATCTGCAAACAGGCCAAGGTAAAAGATTGGCTTAGTGTGTTTTTTACAGTAAATGTAAATGGTTGCGAGACAGTGAAGTGCTGGGTTTGTGGGTTTTCTACAAAGGTATGGAGTGATGTGGGCTTTGTGCAGGACACCCATTTATAAAGCCGGGGTGTGAAGTTGGTACTGGATGGATTTCAGGCGTTTGATGCACAATCCCTCTAATTGGGAAAGGGGGGGTTCCACTTTTTGGGCAAAACCAGCCCTTTGTTGTGTATCGTAGGAGGTAGGGGAGGACAGGACCGGGGGGTCGTGGCGAGTGGATGGGCTGTGGATGGGGGGAGGTCGTGCTAGTGTCAGGGCCTGCAAGAGCTGGGCGTGTCAAACTGCCTTTGTGAGGATATTTTGTGTACCACTCTGGTCGCTTCCCCCATGGCGGGTTGGTGGGGGGGTGACTGGAATGGTGGGGTGGAGAAGAAAGATGTGGGACCTAGAGGTCGGGGTTTCACTGTAGTGTTAGGGATTCTTTTGAGAGGGTTGGGTTGGTGGGAATTAGCTACAGTGAGGCATTAGAGTGCAGCACACGTTGTACTATGAGGTATGCTGCACGTCTGGACCGTTTGTACATGACAAAGAGCTGCAAGGTGGAAAGGATGTGGTGGCCGTAGCAAATTCAGATCAGTGAGCGGTAATTGTTGAAAGTAGGTGGGACGGTTGCCTAAGAGGCATAGGGAGTTTTTGGGAAATTGAATGTTCAGCTCCTTGAAGATGGGAGGGGGGGAGGGAGGAGGGAGGGGGTTTCCGCAATTGTGGAAGAGTTGTGGTTGGGAGGGGAAGCAGTTGGGGAATGTTGGCATGGTGGATGGCTGGCAAAGGGGAGAATTAGGGCATATTATGTTAGACAGGCAAGGGGAGGCTCAAATGACTGTTGGGCTATAAGATATTTAGATGAGCAGTTGAGGGATATGGTAGGGGTGGGGGCAGGGTTATCCTGTGGAGGAAATAGAGAGGCTGAAGCTACGCATCAGGGAATTGCAGAATCAGAAGTTTTGATGCAGTGCGGGTAAAGGGTGGTTAGAGGAAGTTCGTGACGACAGGCCATCGGCATCGTTCTGGGCGGGGCAGCAGAAACATCACGAGCTACAGAGATGAATGTTTTGTAGGCAGGAGATTGAGATTAACGAGGTATCGTGTGGGTACAGGTGCTTTGTACGACAGCAGGGGATGGGTTATGTGATAATGTTTGGGACTTCTGTGAAGAGTGGTGTGGAGGCATGGGGAGGGTGTTAGAGCAGTTGGAGAGCATGTGGGGCAAATGTACTGATCAGGGGGGACCGTATGGTGCTGGGTGGGAACATTGGACGAAGGTGAGGTGTGGCGGGCATATCGGGAATAGTAGAGGTAAATCCCCAGGAATAGACGGTCTGCCCTGGAGTTACTTAAAAATTGGGACATGCTTAAGGAGTTCTTGGTGAGGTTGCTGAACGCGATGAAAAACACAGGTGAGCTGGGGGTTTTGCACGCAATGCAGTGGGTATCTATGGCCCGAAGGTGCCAGTCTGCCCACGTGGAAGGACTATAGGTATTTCTTTACTGTGTGCGGATTATAATTATGATCTAAAAATATTGGGGAATAGGTGGAAGTAGTGTGATCAATAGGGGTGGCGGGCAGCAGGCCAGTATTGGTGGCCGGGAAGGACCCTGTATGAGGGCACGGGGTGCTTCGGGGGTTTTGTGGAGTGTGAGCCAGGACTGAGGGGGGGGGTATTGCCTTAGATTGAGGGCTGCATATATTAGTGTCGAGAGATCGTTGTGTGGTGGATGCCTGAGGTGACAAGGGTTGGGATGAGATTGTGAGGATACAAAACTTGTATCATAGTGGGTGTTCATGCAGGTGAATAGAAGGAGGGAGTGGATCCCAAGGGGTAGATGTCTGCGGCAGGATGTCCTTTATCCAACTACTTTTTGCATGTTTGGCAGGATCTTTTATAGAGCAGAGAGGTATGTGTGGAGGGGAGCGACGGTGGGTGGGCCAGGCGTGCCGGGAATTGTCGGTTATGTAGATTGACACGACTATTCTTGTGCGGGAAGGGGAAGGGGGGGTTTAGGAGGGGTGGGGAAGATTGTGGCCTGTTTGAGAGGGACTTGGTATGAGGGTGAATGTAGAGAAATCTAAGTTTATGGGTTGGGATTGGAGGAGGTGCGGGGGAGGATAAGCGGGAGGTGGGTGTTGTGAACCAGGTTAAGATTTGTGGGATTGAGCTTATCAGGATGTACAGCAAGCTAGGATGGTTAATCTGGAAGTCGTGGAAGGGTGAATATACAGTTGGATGGTTGTGGCCAAGGAATTATTAACACTTCATCAAGGTTATTGTAGTAACAATCTTACTATATTAGTTAAAATTTTGGCAGATAGTCGCTATGTACCCTTTGGTGCAATCAGATATTGCGGCATCATTGAGGAGTCTTAGTTTATTTGGGGGTTAGAATGTGATTGCTTAGGAGAGGGGGTGTGGTAACTCTCCCAGTGCGCAGAGGCAGGCTGGGGTTAATTAAGTTTAAAGTAGATTATGAGTATATGTAAAAAGGGGTTCCTCCGAGGGGAGGGGGGGGTTAAGGTGGTGGTTGTCACCTTTTTGTATGAGTGTCAGAAGATGGTGGGGAGGGAAGGATTTGCGTGTGCGAGGAACATTTGCGGGTGCTCTGTACTGTAGGGATATACACACATGAGGTGGTGTTTTTTGAGAGAAAGTGGTGGGGGAACGGGGAAGGGGCGACTGAGGAGGAGTGTATCCAAGTATGCATGTGGGGATATTTGGGATAGGTGTGAAGCTAAGCATCCCCGCGTGAGCGGAGGTGATGTCCGGTTACTTGCATGGTATTCTCCGATCAGGTGTGGTGTTTCGAGACAGGAGGGATTAGTGAGGAGCGTCTGGGGCTTGTGGGGGTGAGGATCGCCTTTCATGCAGTCTATTTCTGTGAACGATTGGGGGATGTGCTGGAGTGGAATGGGGGAGAGTGTATAATGGTTGGGAGGGGTATTTCAGTCTTGTGGCTCTAAGTTGGATGTGGGAGGGGTGGAATCCCTGTGGCAGCGGCACTTGGTTACCTTAATGTGGAGTTTGTCGTGGGCATGAGGGGTCAGGGATGGGGGGTGTAAGAGGATTGGCGGCAATTTTATCGTACTGCTGTTCGGAATCTGGTTTCTTTAAGGGATAAGGTGGGGAGAGGACCTCCCTGTAAGCTTAATCGTGTTTAACGGAGGAATTCTCCTGGGGGATGTAGGGAGGGAGGGTCGGGATGTGGTGGCTGGTCTCCCCAGGGGGGGCGGCGGCAATGTCGAGTAATGCTGGAACACCTTCTTATATGTTAGAGAGCTGTGATTTATGGTGAGTAGGTTTGAGAGAGTAATGTGTATGAGTTTGCCGTGTGTTGTAGCATCATCTAAATTGTGCTTTTATTATGTAAAGGCGGTATGCATGTGGGGGGGGGAACCAAAGAAGCTTATACGACACTATTGGGTAATCTAGTTTTTTATGCCACGTTAGATTGGAGCCCATGGTCTCGATATGTTGTTAGATGTAATTTCATGAATGTAGGTTGTAATCGAAGGTTTTGTTTGTATTTTGGACGCATATTTCTTGGTCTTGGACACAATTCTCGAGTAATTTCCTCCCCCCCCCCCCCGAGTCATTGACGTGTTTAAGTTTTGTGGTTTGGTAATGTCTCAGTATGTGGTAGCGTGATAGTTTATGTGAGAAATCCTTTATATATGATGGCTTGTATTCATTTCATGTATATAAAATAGTTATAAACCTGGTATTGTGTTGCTGTTAATGTATTCTTGATGCAAGTTCTGGGCTAGATCACAAAAAGGTTGTTGGTAACGAGAGTAATGATCAAAATTACAAGAACTGTTTCATTATAACATGTAATATTGGTGATGTTTTCACTGTGTGTCGACATGCAAGGTTGTAGCGATGGTTAAGACGTATTCCTTTTCGAATTAGTATAGGGGTTAATTAAACCGAAAAAAGTTCCGTTTTGTGATTTCAGATGTTTTCTTTGAAATGTTTGTTTATATATTACTGCGTATTGGTTTTAAATATAAAAAAAATTCTTAATTCTAAAATATTACAAAATTATGAGGAAAGTTGGTATTATTTTAAGTGACTAAACACTAGTTTTGAGAGTTTAAGCAATGGTGAATGCTTTTGGTTTTTGCACAGTACTATAGTTGCAGTATTGGAGGTATCACAGGCCAACTTATGACTAGTTTGGATTCATTATTTTAAGATTGAGTATACTATTTCTGTTTATGGTCAAATGGTGAGTGATGTGGTAAGGGTGGAACACAGGTGGTATTCGTGTTGCTAGTTGACGTGGTGTCTCAGAGGATAAGCATGTATTCTAATGTAGTTGAAGTGATGAAGGTGTGTGCGTCTAGAGTTCTCAGTAGGGTGTTCCAGATTTTAGGGGCCTTGACATACATTGATTTTGTAAAGTTTAGTCGGACACAGGACTGTCAGGAGATGTTTTTGGTTCTGTTGTGAGCCCTGTGGGTTCTGTCACAACTGCAAGAAAGCGTTATAGCCAGGATTAATATTGGAATTTAAGGTCCTGTAGAGGTAGACAGGCACAGTAGTAATGGTGGATGTATTGAACAGGGAGTAAGTTTAGATCTATGAAAGATGGGGGGAGGTGTTAGCCAGGGATGGGATTTAGTGATTATCCTACTGTGGCTTTAGTTGGATTATTATTGGCAATAGTTGTTGCTGCGTTTGATCCCCAAGCACAAATAGCATCAGGTGAGTATAGATTAAATGATGGTATATGTGCAGAAGGCAGTTTTGCGGCACGCAGTATCATATCTTGAGAGGATACCAAACCTTTTTTGGATACTTTTTGGGTATGGTGGGTTGATATGGGTGCTGAAATTCAGGTTGTCTAGGAATTTGCCCTCATTATGCCTGGTAATTTGAGTGTTGTCAATCTTAATGTTAATTTGCGCAACTCCTGCTCTGCTACCAAACAATATAGTAGGTTTTGTCAGTGTTAAGCATAAGTTTATTGGCTGTCATGCAAGACGATATATTGATAGCTCTCGTTAACAATGGTTTGAGGTGGCAAGATAAGGGTGAATGACCACACGTCGTGTCCGTCAGCAAAGAGAATGGGTTTCAGGTGTTGTGATGATTTTGGAAGATCATTTGATGTATATGGGAAGACGCAGGGGACCAAGGACATTTCCCTGCGGAACTCCAGTATCAAGTGTTTTAGTTTAGTTTAATATGTTTATTATGCACCCCATAGATCAAGTGGCCGTGTTGCATGATGCTGTGTTCTTAAGGTGCCTACCTGAACCGATTAGTAAGGTAAGATTTGAAAATATCAATGGCATGGCCCTTATACTGTATGGTAAAGTTTTGTGGAGTATATGCCTGTCAACTTGTCAAAAGCTTTTCTTAGTCAATAAAAATTCCCTAGTGAAATTCCTTGTTTGTCCAATGCTGTGTAAAGCAGATCTAGCATTTTTAATGAATTGCATCATAGTGCTTTTATTTTTCCTGATCCAAATTGGCAGGGGTAAGTATGTTTTGTGCATTTAAAAATGAATAGTCTCCTGTGCAGAGTTTCTCAGATTTGGATGCAATGGTAAGTTTGATAATAGCCTATAGTTGTTTGAATTCTAGGGTCACCACCTTTATGTATTGGTTTAACCCTTGCCATCTTGAGTAAGTTTCGGGAAATGGTCTAGTTTCCAGTACTTGTTAAAAAGTAGTGAAATAGCATGCAAAGAACCTTGGCCGCTCCGCTTGTACGATAGGTGGGACATGACAGATCCCCAAGATATTTTTAAGTACTTTATAATCTCGTGACTTCCATGGCTTCAAGGTGCAAGATAGAAAGAATTTGGGAAATTCCATCTAGGTTATTCCCCGCATGGCATTGGTAACGTGGGATTTTATGCAAGGTAGAGCCTAGGTTGAGAAGAAGGGCATTTATCTTTGTTAGCTGTGTCAGTGGGATGCAGTGGTGTTTAATAGTTTAGTTAGGACAATATTCTTGTTTTTTCAGTTGTGGGTCCCTAGAATCTGAGTGTTCCAGGTCTTTTTTATATCCTTGTCCTGTGAATCTACTGGAGTAGTATAGTTGTTGGCTCTTATTATTTGGTGCGAACTGATGAATAGTGTTTAAGAATATCTGTATTAAGCCGCTGTCTATTTGCTTTCATATTGGTGTTTACAAGAATTTCAGAATGGTGGTTAGCCATGGGCAACCAAGCCGTTTGTGATAGTTTCGTTTTTAATAGGACAATGTTTGATGTATAGTCCTTAATAAATTTAAGAAAATGTCTTCCAGTCATCAATACCAGTGGCCTTGGAGAATTCTGTGGCCATCAACAGTCTCTAGGTCCTCTGTGAGCTTCCTTATTGAGGCCTCCATCATGGAGTCAAAATGAAACATTGTTGTATTCAAAGAAGGGTAGGGTAGTGGTCTGTAGTGCTATCTGTGATTATCCCGAAATTAAGGGTGGGCCAAAAAAGCCTGAGCCTTGGCTAATCACCTGCAGCTCACAAGACGGCCATCCCCACGACCCCTTGGGCGGGGCAGATGGCAGACGGGCAGACGCAGCCGGCAGACGGCCAGACCGGCAGACGGCAGACTGCAGACCGGCAGACGGCAGACGCAGACCAGAGGCCTAGCTTCTCCCGACGAGCCCCGTGAGGCGGGAATGTGTGTTAGGCCTGGGGACAGTTGGTCCCAAAGATAGGGGGTACTTTGTACCTCTCCCATGGGAGACTTAAGTATCTCGAGACACACCCCAGATAGGGAGCCAAGCCGGGTCCCCACTACTTGGAAAAGCCCCGGGCCGGGAGAATACCGGCAATAAAAAAAAAAAAAAAGGGTTGGCTAATAATGGTCCATATGAGGTCTATTAGGTTGCACTTGTCTCATTGAACCTGGGTGGGTTAGTCATTTTTGGTATGAGAAGCGTGTTCATGTTTGAAGAAAATCATTTGCAGCTGGATCATCTAGTAGGGGCAAGATGATGTTGAAGGTCTCCAGCTAAAGAAGGTGTGCTTATTCATTTTGTCATCTTGTTATTAGTAACTTTAATTTCTCACTGAAATTTGGATGTGTGTGGGGTATCCGGAAAATGGCACCGATTATAGGCTCGTAACTTATTTTACAGTAAAAATAGCAAAAATTATTCCCCATATTCATCACTAAAGCAAAGTGGTGCTAATACAAGATAATTGGTTAGATTAATAGATTGCAATACCACCCCAACTTTGGTTTGGTCTGCAGTTTGTGAATTGGCTGATATCCTGAAGAGGGTAGAGATCTATTGGTCCTGCTTAGCCAGGTCCTCAGTAAAATAATAGCAGAGAAGGGTGTCTTTAGTGATTCAAGAGTGCTAGAGTCATCATGGGGTTTGGCTTAAGACTCTTGAGTTGTAGTTAAGTCCTGAAAATTTTTAGCTTGTTAGGATATGGTTGCTTGTGATGCTGTGTAATAAAGCATTACTTCAATAGTTTTTGATTGGTGGTCCAGATCGTAGGTTTAGGACCTTACTTACGGTAACATTTACCACATCTCTCTATCCAGTCACAGCTCGAACCCCTCAAGAATTTACAAACCTTCCTAACGTATTTCGTTATTGCTGGCCCAGTTAATGGGAAACACGGCTGCCACGTGCAATACTTTGCTATAGCAGTAAGAATATTACAACAATGGCACGCTGCACAAGGGTCCAAGATAGAGTCGCAATGCACCCCAAGGCGTCCCGAATCCCGTTCTACCACCTAAGCGAGGTTTTTTCCAAGCTGCCACAGGTAGATCGTCTGCATAAATAAGACCACAGATTTTTAACGAATTCACCTGCTTCTCACTACTGCACTACCCCAATCACCCTACCCGCCCAAGCTCCTAACCCCATGACCAAGGATTTATCCTCAATTTACCCTCATTACCCTTGCCCCCTGCGAACATTGTAACTACCCGTCCTAATGTGTCCAATTGACATCCCCTCCCATGATCATACATTTTATCATCCACAACCCAATTAAAACTGGCAAACCCTCGCAACCTCACACCCTGGGTCCCTCTACGTGCCACAACGCGGCTCCATCAATCTATAAAAGGTCCCGTACGCATGCAAACAATAATTGGGACATAGGACACCCCTC
>NC_069489.1:19916523-19946523 GCF_026875155.1 Cherax quadricarinatus | reverse complement strand
AAGCAGCCAAAGAAGGGCAGGTAGTATGTTGAGACAGGTTGAGTCAAGAGACCAGTCACGCTCACTCCATTCATAAACATCAGTAGGTCCAACATGGTCACTCTCATCTCTTACTATTGTAAGTTAAGTTTCCTTCATCAGTTTAACTTAACTTCCACTTCCTGGCTCACCACGAGTACTTCTAAAATACAGTAAGTCAAGTTGTCAGGGAAACTACAACGAACAGTTATTGAACGCGGGCTTTAGCTGTATGATGACCCACAGCTGGAGCTTTAAGGTCATTGACAAATACCTTCCACTGGCTGACCACTCCATCACTAAAAAAAAAATGGTTTATGATGTAAAACCACAAAACTAGTACCTAAATACATTTAGGTGTTATATGCAGATGTATAGCGAACTGAAAGCTAAGGTTTACTAGTCAATATTTCATGACTTAAACTGCTGACTTTTTTGCATGAACTGTCAGACAATGATCATTGATGTAAGTTAAATACACGTAAGTGACAGTTTTATCATTCGTGTTGGTCAAACAATCGTGAGGATGTCAAGTGGCACAGGTCAGTTGTCGAGGTATATAGACAATGACAACCTAATAACGATTCAGAAATCTGCAATATTCGCTGAACAAAATGTAAAGAAATGTGTTAATTATCAACTGGAGAAGTTGAGATGAACTAAGGTATCTGGTACAAAAAAAACGGTTGGCCGACTTGATACTGTAGTAGGGAAAGGTCATTTGCCTGGATCAAATGCGGATCCAGTTTTAGTGGCTCAGTTTATGATTATAATAAGGAAGTTCTCGGTTGGATGTGGCAGTCAAGGGTAATCTAAAGTGGTAATTTATAGCAGAAATAAAGTATAAAATTTTTTTCAGGTGCTCGTGTGTGGTGTTAAGGAGATATGCAAGTCCCTCGGACCTGATAATGGCGGATGTTACTGAGGAACAACACTACACTACACAATATAAAGAAAACTGAAGGCAAGTAACGATCCGGGATGTTTTTCGGAACCTCTGGGATACTAAAAAATATTTTAGTATTTAAAAATGACTGGAGGAACAGGTAGAATAAGAGTGCGTATGAAGCGACAGATAGAGGGTATGAGGGGGTATATAAGTGGGGACTTCTTAGATATAACAAACTCCCACTTTTATACCCCTCCAACCCTTTCCCTCACTGCCCAACTATATACACTCCCTTTTATTCAACCTGTTCTTCCGATGCTCGGTCTGTCCCATGATGACCCGCAGCTGGAGCTTCTCACTGACCGGAGGGCCTTCCACTGGCCTTTAAAAAATTATGGTTAATATATGGGGAAATCCAATGTTTAAGGAGTGATGGGAGAGGGCTGGAGCTGCTGATCAGGTTATAATTCCCCCCCCCCTCGTGTCTGCTCGGGTGTATTTTTTTACCAGGGCAGGTTCTCCTATGAAAATTAATGGAACTAGCTACAGGGCCCCAATCCCAAAGGGGCCCCAGAAGTGACTTTCATCAACACAGCGAAGAATTAAAGGGTTGTGAAGCCCCCCCATCCCTATATTATAATAAAAAAGAAGCGCTAAACACAAGGGGCTATACAGCACTGCCCCATCCCCTATAACAGATCATGAGTCAGGGCTTAAAAAAATGTAGGCTGCCCACTGGGTTTGTTTTTTTTTTTTTTTTTTTTTTAAACCGGGTATGATACTCAGTTAACAAGTTTTAACAAGGAGTATCTCACCATGGCAGTTAATTTTATCCTGCTGTAGTGGGGTTAGATCCTGTAACTTGGGTTTACCTGTCAAGTTAACTGCACAGGACCACGATTCAATTCAAATTGATCTCTATAAGGCCTTACAATGCGAGTCGACTGATTTGGGTTGATTGTGTGGTTTACATGGCAGAACAAAATAATTAGTGTCCCATTAGAACACCTATCATGGCTAGCATTTTGGGCAGACTTAGTTTAATACGTATTCATTCGTCGTCTCGACCTCTGTAGTGACGGACGTGTATTACACTGCCCTCGCTGGCCGTTTGAGACGAGCCGAGATTTTTCTCGAATGGCGGAACAACCACTAAGGCAGATCAACATTGTCTGTATACAGCTGGTGTGTAGGGGCTGTGGACCGGCCCAAACAGCTTCATGTTGTCCAACCAGCCATCATCAAGGAGACTTATGGTGTAGCTGATGAACTTTATGGAGGTGGCACTTAATGGAGCCATAGGGTCTTTGTTAACTAAAACGAGTGTCTAAGAGCAGTTAGTCAACAAATATCAAGACCGTTGTGTTGGTTGTCAACCCAGCAGTCAGTGAACTCGTCGAGTTTCCACGTTACTACACATGGGTAAGTACAAAACTTACCTTTTGAAGCTGATGAGACTGACTTACCAGCAGTATTCGCAGGTATGGGACTGTACATAGTGGCGGCCGTCGAAGTGGACGGAGGGCGGCATGATGCTGGCCTCCTGAAGTGTACCTTCTCCGCTGAAAATGTCTTTGAAACATCCCATACGTCGTATGAAGTGTTGCATGATTTCGTATGCAAGGATGGAGTCCCTATGCTGGCAACACCGTCACTTGTCTTTTGGTGGAAGTACGATCACATTGAGCACAATGTGGTTGCCAACAGTGGAAGGAGGACGTAGGGCGGCCGCCAATGGAAAACCGTCCAGAGTGACTTCTTGTGCCTGAGTTGGGTGCACGTCCGAAGTCGTCCATTGGTGGAGTGAAGAGGTGGAGTGAGAGGAGCTGATGAGGATGTCTTGTATGACAACCTGGAGATCCTTCCACCATTGCCAGATCATGCTGGGCGGTGGAGGAGAGTGGACAACACATTAGCAAATGGTGCGAAGGGATTGTTGGACACCGGGAAGAGGTAGAAGAGGAGGGGATTGAATTATCTTGGGAATGTGTCTTGTGTACGTCCCAGATGTGGGAGGACTGTTGAGAAACAGCATTGCTGGGATGGATGTCATCACTGTAGAGGTTGGTGGGTGCACAACGAAGGCCTTCTGGAGGTAGCTATGAGGCAGTGGGAGTGATCGTGCAAACGAGCAGCGGCTTGTCAGACAGGATAATTCCTCACCCCGGAGCAAGCCTGGCAATGTGTGGGCAGAGGTGGCACGAGGTGCCCGAAAGGGCCAAGGGGTCCGGCGGTGACACGGGAGGACCTCTGGCGTCTGGTCCATGTACATGTGTAAACACTGCAGGCAACTAAAAGCGATCTGCAAACAGGCCAAGGTAAAAGATTGGCTTAGTGTGTTTTTTACAGTAAATGTAAATGGTTGCGAGACAGTGAAGTGCTGGGTTTGTGGGTTTTCTACAAAGGTATGGAGTGATGTGGGCTTTGTGCAGGACACCCATTTATAAAGCCGGGGTGTGAAGTTGGTACTGGATGGATTTCAGGCGTTTGATGCACAATCCCTCTAATTGGGAAAGGGGGGGTTCCACTTTTTGGGCAAAACCAGCCCTTTGTTGTGTATCGTAGGAGGTAGGGGAGGACAGGACCGGGGGGTCGTGGCGAGTGGATGGGCTGTGGATGGGGGGAGGTCGTGCTAGTGTCAGGGCCTGCAAGAGCTGGGCGTGTCAAACTGCCTTTGTGAGGATATTTTGTGTACCACTCTGGTCGCTTCCCCCATGGCGGGTTGGTGGGGGGGTGACTGGAATGGTGGGGTGGAGAAGAAAGATGTGGGACCTAGAGGTCGGGGTTTCACTGTAGTGTTAGGGATTCTTTTGAGAGGGTTGGGTTGGTGGGAATTAGCTACAGTGAGGCATTAGAGTGCAGCACACGTTGTACTATGAGGTATGCTGCACGTCTGGACCGTTTGTACATGACAAAGAGCTGCAAGGTGGAAAGGATGTGGTGGCCGTAGCAAATTCAGATCAGTGAGCGGTAATTGTTGAAAGTAGGTGGGACGGTTGCCTAAGAGGCATAGGGAGTTTTTGGGAAATTGAATGTTCAGCTCCTTGAAGATGGGAGGGGGGGAGGGAGGAGGGAGGGGGTTTCCGCAATTGTGGAAGAGTTGTGGTTGGGAGGGGAAGCAGTTGGGGAATGTTGGCATGGTGGATGGCTGGCAAAGGGGAGAATTAGGGCATATTATGTTAGACAGGCAAGGGGAGGCTCAAATGACTGTTGGGCTATAAGATATTTAGATGAGCAGTTGAGGGATATGGTAGGGGTGGGGGCAGGGTTATCCTGTGGAGGAAATAGAGAGGCTGAAGCTACGCATCAGGGAATTGCAGAATCAGAAGTTTTGATGCAGTGCGGGTAAAGGGTGGTTAGAGGAAGTTCGTGACGACAGGCCATCGGCATCGTTCTGGGCGGGGCAGCAGAAACATCACGAGCTACAGAGATGAATGTTTTGTAGGCAGGAGATTGAGATTAACGAGGTATCGTGTGGGTACAGGTGCTTTGTACGACAGCAGGGGATGGGTTATGTGATAATGTTTGGGACTTCTGTGAAGAGTGGTGTGGAGGCATGGGGAGGGTGTTAGAGCAGTTGGAGAGCATGTGGGGCAAATGTACTGATCAGGGGGGACCGTATGGTGCTGGGTGGGAACATTGGACGAAGGTGAGGTGTGGCGGGCATATCGGGAATAGTAGAGGTAAATCCCCAGGAATAGACGGTCTGCCCTGGAGTTACTTAAAAATTGGGACATGCTTAAGGAGTTCTTGGTGAGGTTGCTGAACGCGATGAAAAACACAGGTGAGCTGGGGGTTTTGCACGCAATGCAGTGGGTATCTATGGCCCGAAGGTGCCAGTCTGCCCACGTGGAAGGACTATAGGTATTTCTTTACTGTGTGCGGATTATAATTATGATCTAAAAATATTGGGGAATAGGTGGAAGTAGTGTGATCAATAGGGGTGGCGGGCAGCAGGCCAGTATTGGTGGCCGGGAAGGACCCTGTATGAGGGCACGGGGTGCTTCGGGGGTTTTGTGGAGTGTGAGCCAGGACTGAGGGGGGGGGTATTGCCTTAGATTGAGGGCTGCATATATTAGTGTCGAGAGATCGTTGTGTGGTGGATGCCTGAGGTGACAAGGGTTGGGATGAGATTGTGAGGATACAAAACTTGTATCATAGTGGGTGTTCATGCAGGTGAATAGAAGGAGGGAGTGGATCCCAAGGGGTAGATGTCTGCGGCAGGATGTCCTTTATCCAACTACTTTTTGCATGTTTGGCAGGATCTTTTATAGAGCAGAGAGGTATGTGTGGAGGGGAGCGACGGTGGGTGGGCCAGGCGTGCCGGGAATTGTCGGTTATGTAGATTGACACGACTATTCTTGTGCGGGAAGGGGAAGGGGGGGTTTAGGAGGGGTGGGGAAGATTGTGGCCTGTTTGAGAGGGACTTGGTATGAGGGTGAATGTAGAGAAATCTAAGTTTATGGGTTGGGATTGGAGGAGGTGCGGGGGAGGATAAGCGGGAGGTGGGTGTTGTGAACCAGGTTAAGATTTGTGGGATTGAGCTTATCAGGATGTACAGCAAGCTAGGATGGTTAATCTGGAAGTCGTGGAAGGGTGAATATACAGTTGGATGGTTGTGGCCAAGGAATTATTAACACTTCATCAAGGTTATTGTAGTAACAATCTTACTATATTAGTTAAAATTTTGGCAGATAGTCGCTATGTACCCTTTGGTGCAATCAGATATTGCGGCATCATTGAGGAGTCTTAGTTTATTTGGGGGTTAGAATGTGATTGCTTAGGAGAGGGGGTGTGGTAACTCTCCCAGTGCGCAGAGGCAGGCTGGGGTTAATTAAGTTTAAAGTAGATTATGAGTATATGTAAAAAGGGGTTCCTCCGAGGGGAGGGGGGGGTTAAGGTGGTGGTTGTCACCTTTTTGTATGAGTGTCAGAAGATGGTGGGGAGGGAAGGATTTGCGTGTGCGAGGAACATTTGCGGGTGCTCTGTACTGTAGGGATATACACACATGAGGTGGTGTTTTTTGAGAGAAAGTGGTGGGGGAACGGGGAAGGGGCGACTGAGGAGGAGTGTATCCAAGTATGCATGTGGGGATATTTGGGATAGGTGTGAAGCTAAGCATCCCCGCGTGAGCGGAGGTGATGTCCGGTTACTTGCATGGTATTCTCCGATCAGGTGTGGTGTTTCGAGACAGGAGGGATTAGTGAGGAGCGTCTGGGGCTTGTGGGGGTGAGGATCGCCTTTCATGCAGTCTATTTCTGTGAACGATTGGGGGATGTGCTGGAGTGGAATGGGGGAGAGTGTATAATGGTTGGGAGGGGTATTTCAGTCTTGTGGCTCTAAGTTGGATGTGGGAGGGGTGGAATCCCTGTGGCAGCGGCACTTGGTTACCTTAATGTGGAGTTTGTCGTGGGCATGAGGGGTCAGGGATGGGGGGTGTAAGAGGATTGGCGGCAATTTTATCGTACTGCTGTTCGGAATCTGGTTTCTTTAAGGGATAAGGTGGGGAGAGGACCTCCCTGTAAGCTTAATCGTGTTTAACGGAGGAATTCTCCTGGGGGATGTAGGGAGGGAGGGTCGGGATGTGGTGGCTGGTCTCCCCAGGGGGGGCGGCGGCAATGTCGAGTAATGCTGGAACACCTTCTTATATGTTAGAGAGCTGTGATTTATGGTGAGTAGGTTTGAGAGAGTAATGTGTATGAGTTTGCCGTGTGTTGTAGCATCATCTAAATTGTGCTTTTATTATGTAAAGGCGGTATGCATGTGGGGGGGGGAACCAAAGAAGCTTATACGACACTATTGGGTAATCTAGTTTTTTATGCCACGTTAGATTGGAGCCCATGGTCTCGATATGTTGTTAGATGTAATTTCATGAATGTAGGTTGTAATCGAAGGTTTTGTTTGTATTTTGGACGCATATTTCTTGGTCTTGGACACAATTCTCGAGTAATTTCCTCCCCCCCCCCCCCGAGTCATTGACGTGTTTAAGTTTTGTGGTTTGGTAATGTCTCAGTATGTGGTAGCGTGATAGTTTATGTGAGAAATCCTTTATATATGATGGCTTGTATTCATTTCATGTATATAAAATAGTTATAAACCTGGTATTGTGTTGCTGTTAATGTATTCTTGATGCAAGTTCTGGGCTAGATCACAAAAAGGTTGTTGGTAACGAGAGTAATGATCAAAATTACAAGAACTGTTTCATTATAACATGTAATATTGGTGATGTTTTCACTGTGTGTCGACATGCAAGGTTGTAGCGATGGTTAAGACGTATTCCTTTTCGAATTAGTATAGGGGTTAATTAAACCGAAAAAAGTTCCGTTTTGTGATTTCAGATGTTTTCTTTGAAATGTTTGTTTATATATTACTGCTGTATTGGTTTTAAATATAAAAAAAAATTCTTAATTCTAAAATATTACAAAATTATGAGGAAAGTTGGTATTATTTTAAGTGACTAAACACTAGTTTTGAGAGTTTAAGCAATGGTGAATGCTTTTGGTTTTTGCACAGTACTATAGTTGCAGTATTGGAGGTATCACAGGCCAACTTATGACTAGTTTGGATTCATTATTTTAAGATTGAGTATACTATTTCTGTTTATGGTCAAATGGTGAGTGATGTGGTAAGGGTGGAACACAGGTGGTATTCGTGTTGCTAGTTGACGTGGTGTCTCAGAGGATAAGCATGTATTCTAATGTAGTTGAAGTGATGAAGGTGTGTGCGTCTAGAGTTCTCAGTAGGGTGTTCCAGATTTTAGGGGCCTTGACATACATTGATTTTGTAAAGTTTAGTCGGACACAGGACTGTCAGGAGATGTTTTTGGTTCTGTTGTGAGCCCTGTGGGTTCTGTCACAACTGCAAGAAAGCGTTATAGCCAGGATTAATATTGGAATTTAAGGTCCTGTAGAGGTAGACAGGCACAGTAGTAATGGTGGATGTATTGAACAGGGAGTAAGTTTAGATCTATGAAAGATGGGGGGAGGTGTTAGCCAGGGATGGGATTTAGTGATTATCCTACTGTGGCTTTAGTTGGATTATTATTGGCAATAGTTGTTGCTGCGTTTGATCCCCAAGCACAAATAGCATCAGGTGAGTATAGATTAAATGATGGTATATGTGCAGAAGGCAGTTTTGCGGCACGCAGTATCATATCTTGAGAGGATACCAAACCTTTTTTGGATACTTTTTGGGTATGGTGGGTTGATATGGGTGCTGAAATTCAGGTTGTCTAGGAATTTGCCCTCATTATGCCTGAGAATTGGAGTGTTGTCAATCTTAATGTTAATTTGCGCAACTCTGCTCTGCTACCAAACAATAATATAGTAGGTTTTGACAGTGTTAAGCATAAGTTTATTGGCGTCATGCAAGACGATATATTGATAGCTCTCGTTAACAATGGTTTGAGGTGGCAAGATAAGGGTGAATGACCACACGTCGTGTCCGTCAGCAAAGAGAATGGGTTTCAGGTGTTGTGATGATTTTGGAAGATCATTTGATGTATATGGGAAGACGCAGGGACCAAGGACATTCCCCTGCGGAACTCCAGTATCAAGTGTTTTAGTTTAGTTTAATATGTTTATTATGCACCCCATAGATCAAGTGGCCGTGTTGCATGATGCTGTGTTCTTAAGGTGCCTACCTGAACCGATTAGTAAGGTAAGATTTGAAAATATCAATGGCATGGCCCTTATACTGTATGGTAAAGTTTTGTGGAGTATATGCCTGTCAACTTGTCAAAAGCTTTTCTTAGTCAATAAAAATTCCCTAGTGAAATTCCTTGTTTGTCCAATGCTGTGTAAAGCAGATCTAGCATTTTTAATGAATTGCATCATAGTGCTTTTATTTTTCCTGATCCAAATTGGCAGGGGTAAGTATGTTTTGTGCATTTAAAAATGAATAGTCTCCTGTGCAGAGTTTCTCAGATTTGGATGCAATGGTAAGTTTGATAATAGCCTATAGTTGTTTGAATTCTAGGGTCACCACCTTTATGTATTGGTTTAACCCTTGCCATCTTGAGTAAGTTTCGGGAAATGGTCTAGTTTCCAGTACTTGTTAAAAAGTAGTGAAATAGCATGCAAAGAACCTTGGCCGCTCCGCTTGTACGATAGGTGGGACATGACAGATCCCCAAGATATTTTTAAGTACTTTATAATCTCGTGACTTCCATGGCTTCAAGGTGCAAGATAGAAAGAATTTGGGAAATTCCATCTAGGTTATTCCCCGCATGGCATTGGTAACGTGGGATTTTATGCAAGGTAGAGCCTAGGTTGAGAAGAAGGGCATTTATCTTTGTTAGCTGTGTCAGTGGGATGCAGTGGTGTTTAATAGTTTAGTTAGGACAATATTCTTGTTTTTTCAGTTGTGGGTCCCTAGAATCTGAGTGTTCCAGGTCTTTTTTATATCCTTGTCCTGTGAATCTACTGGAGTAGTATAGTTGTTGGCTCTTATTATTTGGTGCGAACTGATGAATAGTGTTTAAGAATATCTGTATTAAGCCGCTGTCTATTTGCTTTCATATTGGTGTTTACAAGAATTTCAGAATGGTGGTTAGCCATGGGCAACCAAGCCGTTTGTGATAGTTTCGTTTTTAATAGGACAATGTTTGATGTATAGTCCTTAATAAATTTAAGAAAATGTCTTCCAGTCATCAATACCAGTGGCCTTGGAGAATTCTGTGGCCATCAACAGTCTCTAGGTCCTCTGTGAGCTTCCTTATTGAGGCCTCCATCATGGAGTCAAAATGAAACATTGTTGTATTCAAAGAAGGGTAGGGTAGTGGTCTGTAGTGCTATCTGTGATTATCCCGAAATTAAGGGTGGGCCAAAAAAGCCTGAGCCTTGGCTAATCACCTGCAGCTCACAAGACGGCCATCCCCACGACCCCTTGGGCGGGGCAGATGGCAGACGGGCAGACGCAGCCGGCAGACGGCCAGACCGGCAGACGGCAGACTGCAGACCGGCAGACGGCAGACGCAGACCAGAGGCCTAGCTTCTCCCGACGAGCCCCGTGAGGCGGGAATGTGTGTTAGGCCTGGGGACAGTTGGTCCCAAAGATAGGGGGTACTTTGTACCTCTCCCATGGGAGACTTAAGTATCTCGAGACACACCCCAGATAGGGAGCCAAGCCGGGTCCCCACTACTTGGAAAAGCCCCGGGCCGGGAGAATACCGGCAATAAAAAAAAAAAAAAAGGGTTGGCTAATAATGGTCCATATGAGGTCTATTAGGTTGCACTTGTCTCATTGAACCTGGGTGGGTTAGTCATTTTTGGTATGAGAAGCGTGTTCATGTTTGAAGAAAATCATTTGCAGCTGGATCATCTAGTAGGGGCAAGATGATGTTGAAGGTCTCCAGCTAAAGAAGGTGTGCTTATTCATTTTGTCATCTTGTTATTAGTAACTTTAATTTCTCACTGAAATTTGGATGTGTGTGGGGTATCCGGAAAATGGCACCGATTATAGGCTCGTAACTTATTTTACAGTAAAAATAGCAAAAATTATTCCCCATATTCATCACTAAAGCAAAGTGGTGCTAATACAAGATAATTGGTTAGATTAATAGATTGCAATACCACCCCAACTTTGGTTTGGTCTGCAGTTTGTGAATTGGCTGATATCCTGAAGAGGGTAGAGATCTATTGGTCCTGCTTAGCCAGGTCCTCAGTAAAATAATAGCAGAGAAGGGTGTCTTTAGTGATTCAAGAGTGCTAGAGTCATCATGGGGTTTGGCTTAAGACTCTTGAGTTGTAGTTAAGTCCTGAAAATTTTTAGCTTGTTAGGATATGGTTGCTTGTGATGCTGTGTAATAAAGCATTACTTCAATAGTTTTTGATTGGTGGTCCAGATCGTAGGTTTAGGACCCCCCACGACGAGCCAACGACAGCAGGAGGCGATCGACGAATGGGGCCCTTTTTGGAGTGACCCATAGGTGTGGTGGTTTTGGGAGTGCTTGCAGAAGTTTTGATTAGACCCTTGGGTAAATTTGAGTATTTTTCCCAAGGGGGAGTTGCGGGGAAATATAAATGATGGCATATTATTTATGAAATAATTTTTGAGGGTGAGTTAAAAGATCCGGTCCCCCTATCTGCATGTGGGGGTATGTAAAGTAGTGGTTTGGTTCGTCCAAGCGGGGGGAGGATGATGGTGGGGGCTGGTGAGGGAGCTTGAAGAAAATTCGTAGTTTAGCTTGGATCTTTGCAATTGCTGCTACGTTGGGTGTTGCTAGTGGGTTTTTTTTCTTTGCTGCTTTTTGTGTTTTTTTCAAAATATCCTTACGTGTGGGACATTTTGTGCCAGGTATGGTGGTCGTTACTTTTCTTTTTGCCGATGGTTGGTGGTGGAGTAGAAATGGTGCGGAACTGAAGGTGTGTCCTCACTACCACATAGTGCAGAACTTCTTGTCTTTTATTTGGACATGCTTGGTGGTGTGATTTTAAGAATAACATTTCAGCAGTGTTGGATGTATGAAACTTTCTGCTTCGATGTAAGTTGATGATGAAGTAGAAATAAACAGCAAGCCCTTTTCGTTCAGGCAGTGGCAGCCATGTTACGTCAGTGAAGGTGACCTTAGCCATGGACGATGCATTCGGTTTTTTGTGATGCTGTCAACAGTACCCCAAGTATTTTGCGTTCGAGGGAAAGTCTTGAGTTCTGCAGGTGATTGGGGACTCAAAATCTTGTCAGTTTTTTAAGGAATATGATTTCTGGCCTGGAGGGCAGGAGATGACATAAAGTAAACCCTTGAGCAGTAAGTGTAGTGTGGCATCTGTAGTGAGTAGCTTCTTGCTTCAGCTCATCGTGACACACAAAATTGCTTCTTTCAGAGACAAAATGGTGTTGAATTTAATTTTCAGTGTTCCTTGAACAACATTGCAAGAGCAATCTTCGTTGAATCATCAACGGTCCACTTGTTGGCTTGATCTTGACACTTTGCGTAGCTCATCGTGCAAGTCAAGGTGAAGACAACGCTGGAAAAGGTTTCCCTCCCCAACGGGATGTAGGGAATGAGTAAGTAAGGAGAGTGCTTGGACCTCGCAGGGCAAGAGTCAAGAGCAGATGTTGATTGTTAAAACCGATTTTAATGATAAAAAAGGCACAGTTCAATTGTAATTACCTAAGGTCTTAATAAGTTTTACAAGAAACTAGAGTACAATAGATTTTTAATTGACGGGGATAAAATACACAAGTTAAGGTAGCAAAAGAATATAAAAAAAAAAATAAAAATAAAATGGCATGTCTTGGTTTAATATGGCTAGTAGATGGTAGACAGGTAATATAATTTTAGTTGTTAATACTAGTTTAAAAAAGTATAGAATAAAAATGGGCAATAAAAAAAGTTTACAATAAGTTTGGTCAATATAGTTTAAAGTAAAATTGGGCAATAATAGGGATTATAGAATAAAATTGGGCAATTGAGTATTTCTTAGTTTAATGTGTTTATTATGCACCCCATACCCATCCTGTGGGCGGTAGTCAAAAGATTAGAGGTACATAATGGGTCCAGGGACTGGACTCCAAAGTTTTGATAGCTGAGCAAGTTAGAGGTAATGAACTCACAATTTGCAAAGGTAATGAACTCACAATTTGCAAAGGTAATGAACTCACAATTTGCAAAGGTAATGAACTCACAATTTGCAAAGGTAATGAACTCACAATTTGCAAAGGTAATGAACTCACAATTTGCAAAGGTAATGAACTCACAATTTGCAAAAGGTAATGAACTCACAATTTGCAAAGGTAATGAACTCACAATTGCAAAGGTAATGGGAAATCACAATTGCAAAGGTAAAAGGGAATCACAATTTGCAAAGGTAATGAATCACAATTTGCAAAGGTAAAGACTCACAATTTGCAAAGGTAATGAACTCACAATTTGCAAAGGTAATGAACTCCAGGTAGGTCTGGTCACAATCATGACAAGTTAAAGGTATTTACAGAGGTAGAATTATTGAGGACAAGTTATGGTTAGTTTAAAATAAGATAGAACAGTGATAAGATAAGATTTCGTTCGGATTTTTAACCCTGGAGGGTTAGCCACCCAGGATAACCCCAAAAAGTGCGTATCGAGGATGATAACTTATTTCCATTGGGGTCCTAATCTGTCCCCAGGATGCCACCCACACCATCGACTAACACCAGGTCCTATTGTGCTAGGTGAACAGGGCAACAGGTGCAAGGAAAGTGTCGAATGTTTCAAACCGCCGGAATCGAACCGGGCCTGTGTGTGAAGCGGAGCTGTAGCCACAGGCCACTCGATGTGGTAAGTGTAAAAAAAGGAGATAGATTCTGTAAAATAATTTAATTTCCCCTTAAAACTGAGGTTGAATGGTCGTTTAATACAACAATGATTAATTAAAGTAGTTGGGTATTTAGAATTTTTAAGGGGGGGCCAAATTTATGACAATATAAAAACTAACGGTTGGGATTGGGTATTATCTGCACTTTTGATTTGTCCCGCCTCACTTTAGAATGTTTTAAGGTCATTGTTCTGTAAAAGAAATGTATCCTTCCCAGTGGGGTTTCCTACTGCGATTTTTCCGTCCCTCACAAGCACTGGGGGATTTTTTTTTTTAGCGTAATTTTCTTAGCCGATAAAGGAGGTTTGGGCTTGTTTGGTAGGCATCTTGACGTAAACATAGTTTTCATAGAAATGGAAGTTTTTAAAATTTTCTTTGTAGGCTAGTTTGGAATTTAGCAGCACTCTTTTACCGCTTGGTGCCCTCAGTTTTAATCCTTTAGTCCTCACTACGATGTTAAGGGAAAGGTGGTCCTTGATAAAATTTTAGGGTGGTCTCCCTGAAGGTGGTCCCCTTTATAAGCTGTAGGGTGGTCCCCCATGAAGGTGGTCCTTGATAAGCTGTAGGGTAGTCTCCAGAGGTGGGCCTTGATAAGCTGTAGGGTAGTCTCCATGAAGGTGGTCCTTGATAAGCTGTAGGGTGGTCTCCATGAAGGTGGTCCTTGATAAGCTGTAGGGTGGTCTCCATGAAGGTGGTCCCTTGATAAAATGTGGTGGTCTCCATGAAGGTGGTCCTTGATAAGCTGTAGGGTGGTCTCCATGAAGGTGGTCCTTGATAAGCTGTAGGGTGGTCTCCATGAAGGTGGTCCTTGATAAGCTGTAGGGTGGTCTCTGAAGGTGGTCCTGATAAGCTGTAGGGTGGTCTCCATGAAGGTGCCTTGATAAGCTGTAGGGTGGTCTCATGAAGGTGGTCCTTGATAAGCTGTAGGGTGGTCTCCATGAAGGTGGTCCTTGATAAGCTGTAGGGTGGTCTCCATGCAGGTCTCTTGGGTGACTGTGGGTGGGAGATGTTTGCTGTTAACTACAACAGCGTCAGATAGCTGTTGGTGGTCATTATGGTCTTGGAAGTTGGTTATGACATTCAATTCAATTTAAAGTTCCTTCTCTATAAGGATTACAATGTTGAATTTACAGTATTTGGTTTTGTGGTTTTATGTGAGTTAAATTGTTTACAGAGTGTACCATTGGCAGTTGTTTGGGCCACTCTTGATGTTTCCCCTATAATGTTGGTAGTAAGGAGGGCGACCCTTGGGTTCTTAGTTGTTTAATGTGTCTAGGGACTGGTGTGGGTGTTGCTTTGTTTCCCGAGTGTCTATTGTTCTAGAGCAGTGATGCTGTATAGCCCCTTGTGGTTTAGCGCTTTTTGATTATAATAATTAGAGCAGTGACTTGTGAGGAAGGCATTGCTAGCTTTTAGATTAGTTACCCCTCGTTTACACAGCAGTCGCAACCCTGTTGGCTAACTTATAAAAATAGTTTATGCCCGGTTATAATATGGAATGTTGACACAGGTGACTGTGATGATGGGGAGGAAGAATATTTCGGTGTGTCAGTACTGAGCTGACACCCGGGTGATATTTGGGCGCCTCAAAATGCAATAATACAACCCCAGAGGTCTGTGTTACTGAGGAAGATGTCTATGCCCAAAAAGTACAGGAAATTTCGCTGGAGCAGCAGCAGTGCGCTCGACCTGCAATACAAGGTCAGTCCTGGTAAAAAAATTTTTACCTAACTCTTAAATGTTTTCTTTGAGTTGCACAGATTTTTTTTCAGAAATATTGGACAATTTTTATAAATTGTCGCCCCTCAAAGGAAAGGTTTCCCGATGCTGGTGAGGGGCTCTTAATTTAGGGAATTGGATCTGTGCTCCAGTTCCCCGAATTAAGCCTGAATGCCTTCCACATCCCCCCCCCAGGCGCTGTATAATCCTCCGGTTTAGCGCTTCCCCCTTGATTATAATTTATAAAAAGTCTAATCACAAACTTCAACTAAAATTTCTCATCGTCAAATTATAATGGAAGATTCTTTAAAAACTAATTTAAGTATTTTTCCACACCATCAGACGCAGATCTCAGATTTGTTTAATCCTTTTATATTAGTTTCATACTTCCTAACTCCCCTGACAAAAGATTTGATCTTCCCTGTAGTAATTTACTTAATCTCGCATCTTAAAGGACCACTCGACTTATGCAACTGCTCAAGAATTCTTTAAGTATAATATACGATCTCAAATTAATGCAGTGGGATAAAAAGCAGGGGGTCGGGGGGGGTGGCTGGGCAGGGTCCGGGGGGGGTGGGCGGGTGGCAGGAGTCCGGGGGGGGGGGTGGCGGCTGGCAGGAGTCCGGGGGGGGGGTGGCGGCTGGCAGGATCCGGGGGGGGGGTGGCGGCTGGCAGGAGTCCGGGGGGGGGGGTGGCGGCTGGCAGGTCCGGGGGGGGGGGCGGCTGCAGGAGTCCGGGGGGGGTGGCAGGAGTCTGGGGGGGGGGCTGGCAGGAGTCTGGGGGGGGGCTGGCAGGAGCCCGGGGGGGGGGCTGGCAGGAGCCCGGAGGGGAGGGGACTGGCAGGAGCCGGGTGGCAAGGCTGCAACTGCTCTTGGTGTTCCTTGATGTTAGTGAGGGGCTCTTGATCTAGGAAATTACATCGGCTCCAGTTCCCAGAATTAAGCCTGAATACCTTCGACGTCCCTTTCCCAACAGGTGCTGCATAATCCTATAGGTTTAGCGCTCCCTCTTGATTATAATAATAAATGATCTTGGTACCTCATAAAACAATTCTACACTACAAACTGATATTAAAACTGTTTTTCAATATACAGTGGACACCCGAGTTTCGTGATTAATCTGTTCCAGAGAACCCGCCGAAGGTCGAAATTCAAGAAACTCTAAACAGTTTTCCCCATAAGAAATAATGAAAATAAAATTAATCCGTTCCAGACACCCAAAAATATTAAAATAAAATTTTTTTTTTTTAAATAAAGATTTACATAATGAAAATCGGAAATAAAGTACAGTGGACCCCCGGTTAACGATATTTTTTCACTCCATAAGTATGTTCAGGTGCCAGTACTGACCGAATTTATTCCCATAAGGAATATTGTGAAGTAGATTAGTCCATTTCAGACCCCCAAACATACACGTACAAACGCACTTACATAAATACTTACATAATTGGTCGCATTCGGAGGTAATCATTATGCGGGGGTCCACTGTACATGCATTTAAAAAAATATTACTTACCTTTACTGAAGACTTCTGGGTGGATGGACGACGGGAGGAGCGGATAGGAGGATGTACACTATTGTTTGGAAGGAGAATCTCCTTCCATTAGGACTTTAGGTAGCAAGTCCTTATCTGGGGTTACTTCCCTTCTTTTAATGCCACTGGGAACAACTTGAATCACTGGACCCCTGTCGCACAAAATCTGTCCAGAGGTCTTTTTCTGGCGTTCCTTTAAGATTTCCCTGAAGTGGGACACAACACTGTCATTGTACGTGTTGCAGATATGGCTTGTTTCAGCTTGGTCAGGGTGATACTTTTCAACAAACTTTGCAACTCATTCCACATTCTGCACATTCCTTAATCACTGAAGAAGGACCTTCACCCACTCGTCTTTCCTCCTCCTCTGAAGCAAGTTCCTCGGCTGTGGTCGATGCTGTTCCAGTTGAAGCTCTTGCAGTTCGTCAATAGTTAGCTCTTCCCTGTTGTCCCCCAACTTTCCACATCCCTGTAAATCACTTATTTACCAAGGGCTTGCACTAGCTTTCCTTGGGTACCATGATATTTATTTAGAAAAGGTTGCAAGCACAAAAAAATGGATTATGAAATGTATAAACCCTGCGGGGTGAGGGTCACATGTTGGTTAACAATGGCACACTGAGCGGAATGGCATGGGAGACTGGTTTGGTGTGCGTGGTGACGGGCGGACGGGTACCGGACGGCCGCTGAAACAAGTCTTTTCACGAAACTTGAGGCCAAATTTTTCCAAAAAAATTCGCTGAAGGTCGAATTTCACAAAAGTCAAGGCTGCCGAAACTTGAGGGTCTACTGTACTACATAGGTACCAATGAATGGTACATTTCTCTTGAACAGTCAACACCTGTACTACTGCAGTCCACTGAGTTAATACACAAAAATTGGGCTAAGACAAACCTAACACACCTACACACTACCTCTAAATACACAATGCTATGCAATAACAGATCTTCATAATACTGATACTCACATCCTACACTTCTACAACCCCCCCTCCCCAGGTTAAAACCATGTCGCTATACCTTTAAACACTAAATGAAACGTACTATCAAAAAAGTTTGTAATACAAATTATGAACAAAATATCATCACTGGTTTTGTACATGCATGCACAAGGCTTTATAAATACATTAACCGAAATTAATTTAGGTATACCAGTTACAAAAAGTACATAACAATTGGGGGTTTGGGGAAATATTTAGTTAGTGGGAAGGATTGTGAAGGGCCTGCCTAGTATGGGCCAACAGGCCTGCTGCAGTGATCCTCCTTTCTTATAACAATGGCATATATAACAATTTAGCCATCCTCATCGCACTGAAGCTAATGACAGCTTTGTTACTGATTCTGCACCCACTGAAGGGACTTTATTCTCAGAATAACTTTAAATGCTTATTGTAGTCGATATTATAATTTAAAGGGGGGTGCAAAACCCTCAGGGATTATACAGCACTTGTAACAGTATAATAAATGTGCAGTTTTTATGGGATTGTCACATGGAATCCCTCCTCCATGGTAGTTGTCAAACATGAAATTTTGCAGTAACTAATAGGTAGCCAGGTATTAAGACTTGGTTACAAGCACTAATGGGAGCTTGGCATATCTACAGATCAAACTAGATAAAGTACGGGTCAGCCTTAAGGTCACTTTGTACATTGCTTTTACATCCACTTGAGAAATATATAGTTTTAAAAACCTACATGAGCCCCAAACACCTTTATTTATTATTTATTTATTTATTTATTTATTTATTTATTTATTTATTTATTTAGTAATTAAGCATACATACAGAGGACAAAAAATTTCAGGTAAGAGCAGCATGTCAAAGCCACTTATATGCATGCATTACGGGCTGGCTTAAAATTAACTTAAGATTAACTAGGCAATGGGAAATTTAGTGATAAAACATTATTGTAAACAGATAACTATAAAGCACAAGTGAGTATTACAAAGAAGGTCATGTGGTTGCTTGCTTGCTGTACATTCAGTAGAATGGAAATATTCTGTTAGGTAGTGTATTAAAAAAATAGTTGGTGGGTCCTAGGTTTAACATTTGTGATATAATTGTGAGTAACATATAGGTATACAATTTATAAGGTTGTTATTCAGTATTTATTTGGTTTTGATGAGTAAGTGATCTTTGAGAAGGACTTGAATTTATAAACGGTAGTGTTTCTTTTATATTTACAGGTAAAGAATTTCCAGAAATTTTTGGGCCTTTTATGTGCATTGAGTTTTGCATAGCGTGAGATGGACACGAGGAAAAATCAAAGTGATCTGTGCCTTGGGTTATGGTCATGTGTTCTGTTGAGGTTTGGGAAGGAGATGTTTGAGGGGGGTTAATATCAGAGTTAAGTGTTCTGTTATGTAATAGGTGCAGTAATAAGTATGAATGTTTTGTATTGTGGTAGGGCGAGTGTTTTGAATATTGGAGTGTGCTGCCTGTAGTGAGAATTTATCATTCTAACTGCAGCCTTTTGTTGGGTAATTAGTGGTCTGAGATGGTTAATTGTTTTTGAGCCCCATGCACCCAAATTCAATAGGTGAGATGGGGGTAAATAAGAGTGATAAAGGGGCCAGGGGGGCGACTGTGGAACAAGTACCGTATCTTCATAGTATGCCTACAGTCTTGGGAAATTTTCTTAGAAATTGTTGTATATGTGTATGAAATTTGAGTTATTATCGAGGTGGATTCGGGAATTTTCCTCTGTTGCTTTGTGATAGGTGATTGTTTTTATTTAAAGAGGAATCTGTAGCTTGTTCCCAAACTGAAGAAGTAGGTTTTGTAAATTTTTTAGTGTAAGTTTTTTAGCCCTCATCCAGGTAGATATTTCTGTAATTCGGTGTTTACGTATTGGCTAGCGTGCTGGGCTCGGTGAGAGAAGAGTATGTAGTGTATTTGCAGAAAGTGTGGGTTTGAGTAATTGCGGGCATTTGGTAGGTCATTTTATGTATAGGAGAAAGAGAAGGGGCCAAGGCCACTTCCCTGTGGACCCAACTGTAATTGGTTGTGCGAAGAGCTTGCCCATTTGCGACATATTTTGGCTTCTGTTGCTGGGAAAACTTGAGGTAGTTGAGGGAGTGCCCTTAATCCCTAGGTGACAATTTTACGTGGAGCAAGTCATGGTAACTGTATCAAAGCTTTACGAAAGTCAATGAAGATCCCCAGGGGGCTTTTTTTTTTTTCTCTATTGAGGTATATATTGTTCTAGCATTTTTTAATAATAGCATCTTTGTATTTTTATTAGGCCCTGAACCCAAATTTTTGGCGGGGTTGAGAATTTTTGGGAGATGAGGTGGGGAGTAAAAATTTCTTTTATAAAATATTTTCGAAGATTTTTGAGAGGGTTAAATTGGATATTGGCCAATTATTCAACTCGTTTGGCCCTCCTTTATGGATCGGGGTGACCTTGCTTTTTTGGGGAAAACTGTAGGGAATTGGAGGTTCAATGGTTTGTTAGTTTCAATGATTGGTGATAGATTGTGCTCTTTTTTGTTACAAAGGGGGGTTTAAGGTTTTTAAATCTCCGCTTGTTTTTCAGTGCTTTGATAATAAGGGGAAGATTTGATGGGTGGGAACTGGGAACGCGGTTGGGGGTATTTTGCCAGGAGGTAGTCATTGGTGGGGTATCTGGCTTAGGATTTTATTGGCAAGGTTTTGACCTAAGTGGAGAAGAAATTTTGAGTCTGTTTGCTGTTCGTTGAGGGGTTTGGGGGTTTTCATCTGATTTTGCTAATTTATTTCCATTCGGAGTTTTTTTGTTCCAGAATTTCTAAAAGGGGTCTTCAAGGTCTTTTTTATATCACCTCGAAAATTTGGATAATCGTTTCTAATAAAAATTTTTTGCCCTTTCAGCGGGTTTTGGATTGAGGGTAACGTTTTTTGGCCCCGGGTTTAAATGTGACCCTTCGTATGTTTTTATATCGGTGTTTTGTATTTATGGATTTGAAAAAAAGCGGGTGTTAGCCGGGGCGTTCGGGTCTCTTGGGTTCACTGTTTAGTTTCTTTAGGGCATGTTTTGTTAGGGGTATTGGGTCTTTTTTAAAAATTTTTAAAAACATTCGTCAATATCTGAAAATTTTTCTCCAGGTGCAGTCAATTTTTGTTATGCTGTTGTAAAGTTTTAAGGCTGCCTCATTGTGAATTGGAAGGGTGATTTAGTAGGTCTTGGGGTATTTTACAAGATTTAAGGAAAGTAGGGTAGTGGTCTGGGGTATTATCTTAATTTGCTGTTTTTTAAAAGGGGGATATGGTTTTGGGCCCAGAGGGGTCAAGTGGGAAAAACACTATCTCCGAAACCTTGTGGGTTTTGTTACTTTTGGTAGCAAATGCAGTTATCTGTGTTTGGAATTCAGTAACGTGGGGGTCCGGTCTTGCGGAGATTTGTTTTGAAGTCACCTAGAGAGTAAGTGATCTTTGTTCTGGTGCATCAGTTATCATATTCCTTTTTTTGACTAAATTGGTAATGTTTGATGTGGAACTCTGAATGTTTATAAATGTAAGGGGTTTTTTGTGGGTTTTTGGTTTTGAATTTGCTATTATTTTTCCCCCATGTTCATCCCTTGTGCAAGTTTTATGTAAATTCTAGTTGGTCTGAGTTTTAGGGTGTGCCCCCCCCTTGTTGGTCTGGCCTACAGTTGTGTATGGCTGTGTAACCGGGAAATGGCAAGACATTGAGTATCAGGCTTTGCCAGGTTTCATTAGTGTAAGGACATATTGCTGCAAGGAATTTATAAAGTAGGAGGTCATCATAAGCTTTCTTAAAGATCTGATATTGAGTTAAAGATAGTTATTTGTTGTTGGCTCTAGAAATGCCTTTGATTGTTTTGCTGTGTAGTAATTTCGTAACGTTTGATCATTTAAGTCATTAAATAAGGGTTGGTATCAGGTAATGCTTTAATCAAAGATTTGTAGTGAATCTATAGTTAGAATTAAATAAAAAAAAAAAATTTTAAGCTAAAAAAAAAAAGCCCTAAAATTTAACAAAGTAAAAAGAGCTAAGGTAGTTTTTTAAGCAAAATAAAGGAGACAATTAAAAGGGGCTAAAAAAAATTTTTGGTGAACAAAAAAAATGTGATCAAATAAAGGGGGCTTTGGGGAAATAAGTAGGTATACTTTAAAAGGGAAAACTTTAAAGTTAGAATTAAAATAAAAATTATAATATAAAAGGGCTAAGTAAGTTTTGGTGAACCCAAAAAAGTGGTAATCAAATAATTTCCTAAGGCTAATATAAAAGACTTGTGGAGCTGTTTTAGCTAGAATGAGCAATACAAATAGATTTAACAATAAAATAACAATACAAATTAAAAATACACCATTCTCTCCAGTAATTGCAATATGGGTTTAAATAATGAAATGGATTGATATAGTACAACTGAGTTTTAAATTTAAAAATATAAAAAAGGGACAAGACACTCAATTTTAAATTTTCACTAAAGGGTTATATAAGTTGTTTACAAGAATTAAGTATAACTAGATTTTAAAATTTACAAGATAAAAAAAACAATTAAGGTAGCAAAAAATAAAAAAAAGAAAAAAAAAATGAGGAGTTGGTACAGTTTTCAAAAGATAGTCAAGGGCCTTGAACAATAAAATAATTTAAAAAACACTATTGCACACACAAATAGTCATAAGATATGAAAACAATCTTTTGGTAGGGAAATTTTAAAACAAACTTATAATTAAAAATACAAAAATTTAAATGGTACTTTTAATTTTCACTAGTCTGGTATGGTTTTTGACAAGATAAGAGTAAACTAATTTAAATGACAAAAAATAATTCACAATTAAAATACCAAAAAATAATAGTAAAAAATAAAAAAGGGTAATGTCTTGGTTTAATATAAATAAGATGGTAGACAGGTACACAGGTACAAAGGGTAAAATAAAGGTTTTAGTTGAATATACAAAAATTTAAATTTGGGGAAAAAATGTTAGGGAAGTATAAAAAAATGTTTAAAGTACAAAAGTAAAATTGGCTTGGGATAAATTGGGGTTTAAAAAATTTTGAAGTAATAATGATTTCAAAAAAGGAAAAAAGTTTATTTCATTCAATATTGCACTGGTAGTTTATTTATTTATTTACAATTTGAGCACACATCAGAGGTACAAAAAAATACAGATAAGAAGGGACATGCCAAAGCCCTTAACTATGCATAGCATTTTGGGCTGGCTTAAAATTAACTTAAGATTAAATAAGCAATGATGAAATCAGTGATAAAACATTAAGAAAAAAGATTACTATAAAGCACAAATGAGTTTACAAGACAGGGCATATGGTTGCATGCATTGTTGTAATTCATGAATGGAGTATTCGTTAGGTAGTGTATTTTTAAAAAATAATGTTAGATTTGGGTTTTTTTGGGTTTTAAAATTTTGATAATTGTGAGAAAAATTTAAAATTTAAAAAATTTATAGGTTCAGTTATTTGTATTTATTTTGGGTTTTGGGGGAGTAAGTGATCTTTGAGAAGAGACTTGAATTTTAAACGGTATGTTTCTTTTTTAATTAATGTAATGAATTTCCGATTTTAGGGCCTTTTATGTGCTTTAGTTTTTTCATAGCGTGAGATGGACCGAGGGAAAAAAAGAGTGATCGGCCTTGTGTTTGGCATGTGTTCTTTGGGTTGCAAGGAGTTGTTTGAGGGGGGGTTTTAAATCAGAGTTAAAGGTTCTAGTATGTAAGGTTCAGTAATAAGTTGGTGTTTTGTAGGTAGTAGGTCGAGTGATTGAAAATTGGTGGAGTGGCGCCGTAGTGGGGAATTTATCTTTTTAACGCAGCCTTTTTTTGGGTAATTTGTGGCTAGAGGTTACTTGTTTTGGCCCCATGCACAAATTTCCCTAGGTGAGATGGGGTAAATAAGAGTATATAGGGCCAGGAGGGTGACTGTGGGCATATCCGTATCTTCGAAGTATGCCTACGTCTTGGAAATTTTTTTAGAAATTTTTTTGTATGTGTGGAAATTTGGTCTATTATCAAGGTGGATTCCTAAATTTTCCCTCTGTTAGCTTTGGTAGGTGATCCGTTTTTTTTTATGTTTAAAAGGGAATTGTAGCTGTTAAACCCAAAATGAATGAAGAGGTTTTTTTTCAATTTTTAGTGTAATTTTAGTCCTCATCCAGGTAATATTTTCTGAATTCGGGATTTACAGTATTGGCTAGCGTGACTGGGCTCGGGGGGGAGAAGAGTATGTGTGTCTCGCAAATATGTGGGTTTGAAATTGCAAAGCATTTGGTAGGTCATTTAGTATAGGAAAAGAGAAGGGCAAGGGCACTTCCCTGTGGGACACCAACGTAAATTGGGTTTTGGGAGAAGAGTTTGCCCCCCTTTGCGTAACATATTGGCTTCTGTTGCTGAGGTAAATTGAGGTGTTGAGGGAGTGCCCCCTTATCCCCTATGTGACATTTTTTTCGTGGACAAGCATGGTCAACGTATCAAAACTTTAGAAGTCAATGAAATCCCCAGTGGACTTCTTTTTTTCTCTATTGCAGTGTATATTGTTCTGTTGTGATAATAGCTCATTTTATTTTTATTTGGCCCGAATCCAAATTGGCAGGGGTTGGGTTGTTTTGGGAGATAAGGTAGGAGTAGATTCGTTTATGAATTAATTTTTCGAAGATTTTTTGAGAGGGTGTAAATTGGATATGGCCTATAGTTATTCAACTCTGTTTGGTCTCCTCCTTTGTGGACCGGGTTGACCCTTGCTATTTTGAGTATTGTTACTAGAGGTTATATGGCAGTACAAGGTAATTAAGAGTACTCTAAGATAGTAAATGTGGTATAAAACAGGTAAGGTAATTAGACAAGTAATGGTTATTAAATGTCAAAAATGTTAAGAGTAAATTGAAATTATAGTAAAAATTGAAAATTATTAATTTTAGTAAGTAATATCAATTGATAGTATTTAAAAAATATGAAGTAATAATATGGACAGAAAGTATCAATTCAGCTAATGTTTAAGCAAAAAATAGTAAATAAGAAAATTACATAAGGTGACTTATGCTTACTAGTAAAATCACAAAATGAGGTAGTTGATTATTTAATTACTAAGATTGTACAATGAAATTTGAACAATAATGGAGCAAAACATTCACTACACTACGTAGGCTTTTAGGTTGGACATTGTTTAGTTATTCTCTGTAAGATTAGTATCCCTGAGAAATCGTGATAGATTATTCTCGTTCGTTATTGTGTACAGTTGACCTACATTTGTTTTCCTAACAAGAATTTTCCATCTCGTGTGAAGCATTGGTGTATTGTCATTATTCTCCCGTTAAGTTTTCCCAACTCTATAAAGGAGGTTCTGACATTTTTTGGCAAGACACTCGTTTATGTACACCTCTTTTTATTAAGGTTTATGTATACCTCTGAGAATAAGTATAAATATCCTAAATTATTGCAACAGATAGGACAAATTGTAGATATAAATTCAGAAATACTTCCTGTTAGAACTTTGAGCCTAGCTCCTAGTCCTTTCAAAGCATACTGTCCACAGGATGAACATGGATGCACACTGAATAGCTGCTTTGGAGGCAAAATAAAAATAAACCTTCAGTGATAGTATTATATCCTTCTAGCTTCAAAGATGCTGTCTTGTTGGAACATCCCTTGTACACAACTTTCCTAATATGAATCCTGTCCTGGCTTTCTCTGTAGGTGCCTTCCTCTTTAATTACATTATCAAAGGGACCAAACTTCAGAGCACCTGTGACTTGACCTGGTCTTTCTCTCTTGACCTTTCCTTTCTGCCTTTTTTCTTCTGCCTAGTGGATACTGTGTCCAGTTGTAGCACATGTTTCCAGCATTACAAACTTGTTTCCACACTGCCACTATTCCTATCATGTGCATTAAGGTTCAGGGGGACTGGGGTTATGCAATGTGGGGCTACCTTTCTCAGATCGCTGTTACCAAAATACACCTGACTCGGAATTAGGAAGTCCTGACGTTGGAACTTTTACTCATCGAAAGGACTTTAGCCTTTGACAGTTCACATGAAAAATTATTAAAGATCAAGCATAGTATGTTATAAACTTGTTCGGTAAGTGCGTGTAGGCTGAAAAATATTCAGTGAATGTTTTATTTTTTAATAGGAAAGAGATCTGACATGGAAATTCAACATTACCTGCGTCGCACTCAAGGCAACATGACTAAGACGCCGGTGGCTGTGGGTGTGTTAACACATTCTATGGCAGAGCAACATAGTCTTCCTAACACACCATACAAGGTGATAATACCCACCTCAGTCTACAGATAGTTATGGCTAATTGTGCTCATTTAAGAGCTTCAATTAAGCATTATAGGCAATAAAATACAATAAGAAGGACGAGAAACTGTTAAATAGGTTAGTTTCAATTTATTGGTAAGAACAGGCTATTTATAGGAAACTGCTGAAATCTTGAGTTAGACAGCACCTGGGGAATGGTAGACAATCAGGTTAGATTCAAGGAAGAAGGAAAGTTTAATTGCTTGTCTCGCATGACAGCAGCAGTAACAGCCTGGTTGATCAGGCTCTGATCCACCAGGAAGCCTGGTCACAGACCGGGGCCGCGGGGGCGTTGACCCCCGGAACTCTTCCAGGTCTCCTGACCAGCATTAAGGAATCCCATTGAAGGAAAGGGGGATGGGGAGTAAGGATAAGATGGAATCATACACTGATGACTGGGTTGGAAAGTGGTGATACATGTGTGGCTTCTCAAAGGTACATGGGAAAGGGTCACTTAAAAGAATCTGGGGTAGTGTTAGGTGAGATTACATTTTGCAATACCTTGTGATGCTGGATCATAATACTATAGGGGGTCTCGCCATCTGTGCTGGATCATATTGTAGTGGGTCGCCTTACTGTTGGTGTTTATGCTTCCAGTGCTGGATTATAGTGTGGGGTTTGTGCCCTCTCCCCCCCCCCCCCTGCTAGGTAACCTATAATTCTTGTATTGGAGACACCTGGCTGGAGAAATAAAACTGAACTTATAGTACTAGAGTTCAGGGGAAAGTGGGTGGAGGAAAGTTTAGACGGGTAGACAGTTAAGATAGTGACCCTTTAAAAGGGATGGGAGAGGATCTTGGCTGGTGTGACCCTAAGGGTGGGGGAAGTGGAATGCTTAGTCTGGTTACCTTCAATGGGATGCCTTGATGCTGGCAAAGGGTTCTTGATTGAAGAAATTCAAGCTACTCTTCCGGTCAGTTTTTTCCCATTATCCATTATCTCGATGGATTTACCACTTTTCCAAGAATATACACTGAAAATAAACTGGAAGAGGTACTGACAATAGTATTTGTTTGTACTATGTTGATTATAATTATGGGCAAATATTAAACCCATAGGAGTTAGTTATCAGTGGCTGTAAATCTTAAAATTACTTTCAGAGGGCAGTTGCTGATATTGTGAAATTGCTTAAAAATGAGACCCAGAAGATGAACTTAACCATGGAAGACCTCCTGCCTCCGGTGGACCAGCCCTACTATCAGTACAGGTCAGTGGATAAGCTGTGCTGTTGCTGGTACAAGTCAGTAATCATACACAGTTAGGTAATAGGACACTTGCAACTAATGCAGTTATTTACTGTGGTAATGTTTCGCTCTGCAGAAGCAGCATCAAGCTTAAGTTCCTGGAGAGCGAAACGTTGCCACAATAAAATGTTGCAACAGTTGCACGTCCCCCCCTTTTTTTTTAACCTAACATTGTCGACAATTCTGCCAACATTATCATACACCCTAAACTTACTCTTGTTCCCTCCTTCCTCCTCAGCCTCTGAAGTTGTAACATTCTTCCACCTAGCACTGATGTAAATTTAGACTAGTACCCCTACATTGAAGGATTTAGTGTTGAAGGCCTCTTTAGTCTTATTATAATCAAAACTAAGTGCTAAACACACCAGTGTTAATAGCCTCTTGGTCTAAAGAATTGGAAACTATCCACTTTCCTCAATTATCCCTGCTTAATCTCTTCCTGCATACAGTTTTCTAGGTGCTATATGACCCAGGCAAGTGTTTACCAATGAATATTTTAAAAGTAACTGTCACTGAAAATAGAAAACTGTTTGCAGTGGCAGTGTTCCTGGCTCTTGTTCAGAGGAAACGGAGGGGTTGGTATATGAAGTAGAGATGAACACAACCTCTGAACTGCTACACACACTCAGGATGCAGTCAGACGTGCAATCTTTCTTGACATGGTTCAAGCTTCTCCGATATATTTTACTCAAACTGGTGAGTAGCATGTTAGTATAGTTTGCATGGTTTTATGCCCTTTTCCCCATCTGAATGAAGCACCTTGATGCCAGGGAATGTCTTGATTGAATGAATTAATGCTGCTGCTCTTGCATCTTGCCACTGATAACTCAGTTTTCCCAGGTGCGTATGACTCTTACAGATTTAGTAAGTCCATACTAATTCTATTAGTTATGATCAGAAGTTAATTTGATTGTGTATATACATTACAAGGAGGTAGATTATAGACAGCAATTGCCCAGGGAGGTACTACCATCCTGCCAAGTGAGTGAAACCGAAACCTGTAATTGTTTTACATGATAGGATTGCTGGTGTCTTTTCAGTCTCCTAAACCTGCAAGGTTTCAGGGACATCTTGCTACTTCTAGTTACTTAGGTCATAAGACACATACATGTACAAGCAAAATATACACACCCCCTCTGGGTTTTCCTCTATTTTCTTACTAGTTCTTGCTTATTTCCTCTAATCTCCATGGGAAAATGGAACAGATTCTTCCTCCGTGAGCCATGCGTGTCGTAAGAGGAGACTAAAAATAAATATATACATATATATTTAAAAGTAGAAACTTTAGTTTTTCATTTTGGTTCACCTGGCCTCTGGGATACTAAACCCGTTGTTGAAAGGACATATTTAAAAACTGCAATTGCTTATTTTAACTATTTACAGGAGTGGAGCATCAAATGGCATTAAACTACAGGCGCAAAGATGCAACCCAATGAGATAAATGAAACTTCATCAGAAATGGAAACCTGAAGCTAACAAGAATGTCATGGAGCCTGCAGAGGGCACACTTGGTATCCTTATGCAGTATCGAATACAGTGCCCATTTTCCCAGAGGCAACTCTTGTTGCATCAGAAGTTATTAGCATGAGCCTTCAGAGTGTTGTACCAGTGAGGACAAGAACCCAGAACACAACTTTACCATTTTCTACTTCAAGAAGCACCACCCATTCCAATATTGATCGTTAGAAAAGGCACCATCAAGCAATGGCTCGAGCACAAACCAATTAAACAAGGAAATGTCACATACTGCCCCATCAAGTGAGCTACAGACCACTACTTCATTACACACAATTACCCCAGTAGACAGTGGGCTAGAAGCAATTTCAACATGCATGCAAATGGCACATATCAAGCAGTGGGCTAGAGAGCCCTTTAGTGCACACACAAACTACTGAAACACTGGGTTCCAAGGAATGGCACCGTGCCAAAGCTGTTTGCTTTTTTTGGGATTTGATTGTAACAAATTTTTTTTAATTTAGTTAAGCTGCATTGTTTTTATGCCTTTTATTAAATTACAAATGTATATTTTCTTCCAACCAATGGATTACATGCTTGATGGCAAAATTTAAGTACTGGAAATGTCCCTGGAATTCAAATTTAAGATACCTTGATGCTGAAGTGCTTGATCACTGGGATTAAAGTACTTTTCCTTTTGGATTTGAACTTAATCACAATTTTTTTTAATAACTGGGGGGGGGGGGAGGGGAAAAACAGGTTGACAACATTCTCTATTTGATATTTTGGAGTCTTCTAGGCTGGAATACGTCTGAGTAACCATCGTTGCTGCTGGGTTCATACAGATAACCCAGTGGTTAAGTTGGAGGGCTAATGCATTTCTTTTTCTTGGGGGGGGGGGGGGGGGGATATTTGGTCAAAACTGGTTTTTTTTACTTATTGATATTATTTTCATGGGGAAGTTGTTAAGCCCATAGGCCCTCAAAAAAGTCTTTGGGGAATAGGAGGTAATCATGTTGATTCAAGGTTAGTGGCTCCCAAATTACTTGGAATGGAAAAACCCTTAACTGGCACTGAGTACCTTGAAGGGGAAACCCTGTGGTTTTGTTACCAAAATATGTAAATTTTACTTTTTTGTGACATTCAAAACAAAATTGATCACTTGGACCTTTTTTTTTTTTTTTTTTTTTTTTTTTAAACTAAAGGGAAACTCCTCCATTCTTGTGGACAATCAGATGTCCACTCGATTGTCTACCAAGACAATTTTTTAATAACTGGGAGGCAATAACCAGGTTATTTAGACTTCATACTTTCTTTGATAGATTTTTTAGTCTTCCAGGCTGGCATAACAATCTGTATCTGAGTAGCCATCACTGCTGCTCGAGTCATCAGATTCCCGTTTATTTGGTGTGGTGGTTTATGAGGCTTCAGCTGAGCCTTTGTAAGGTGACTGGCTGGGTTCAGTGTACATCAGAGTCACTGTCAGTTTCGTACTTTCTTCCTCAAATGTTTTTTTACATTTTCTTGTATTCCCCCTTTATCGTCATCACTAGGAATGAACAAATTTCTTTGTTCCTAAGTAATTTACTT
>NC_069489.1:19896834-19911834 GCF_026875155.1 Cherax quadricarinatus | reverse complement strand
CAAATATATGCATACACCAAGGACGCACACCCACACAACACACACACACACACACCCACACACACACACACACACCAACACCCACACATACACCCTCACACACACCCACACACACACCCTCACACACACCCCCACACACACACCCCCACACGCACACACACACCCACACACGCACATGCACACTACACACATGCCACTACACACATACACACACTACACACATGCACACAACTACACACATGCACACATGCACACACACATGCACCCACTACACACCACTACACACACACCACTACACACACCCCACTACACACCCCACACTACACACACACACTACACACACACACTACAAAACACACACTACACACACACACTACACACACACACTCACACAAAACTAACCACACTCCACAGCACACTACACACATGCACACACTACACACATGCACACACTACACACATGACACACTACACACATGCACACACTACAACATGCACACACTACACACAGCACACACAAAACACATGCACACACTACACACACACACTACACACACACACTACACACACACACTACACACACACACACCACACACACACACACACACACACACACACACTACAAAACACACACTACACACACACTACACACACACACACACACACAGTACACACACACTACACACACACACAGTACAACACACTACACACACACCCACACAGTACACACACACTAACACACACACACACACAGTACACACCACACTACACACATACAGTACACACACACTACTCACACTACACACACACACTACACACACTACACACACACACTATACACACTACACACACACTACACACACACACACACACACTACACACACACACACACACACACACACACACACACACACACACACACCACACACACACACACACACACACACTACACGCACACTACACACACACACACACACACACACACACACACACACACACACTGTGAGCATCCATTACAATCAGTAAAATTCTGCTTAATAAACATGTAGTCAGAAGGTTAGGTATTCTATACAAAACACACACACACACACACACATCGCAAATACAACAGGCCTAGTGTCTAATCGACATGTGCCTAGGACAAAATGGTAACTAACACACACACCCACACAACCACACACACACCCACACACGCACACACACACCCACACACGCACACACACACACACACACACACACACACACACACACACACACACACACACACACACACACACACGCACACACACACGCACACACACACAAAAACACATGGTAATGCATTATTTACAGCTAGCAAAGTCAGGGTTTTTTCTCCAGAATGGTCTGCAATATACCACTGTGGATAAAATACTTTGCCATTTCTTGAACATTTCTGAGTGAGTTTTTCTAAATTCATTAATTTGATCACACTCCAGTACATAATGACGCAAGGTGTGACAATAGTCCATCTGGCAAAGTTTACATTTCGTTTGGTCTACATCTGGTGGTGGTGTTTTAAACCCTCCCAAAAAGATACTTGAACCCAGCCGGAGCCGGGTAGTAGTGACATCCAAGAGTCTGCTTATCTTGTTGGATGCACCATAGACATGTGGCTCCTCCTGCATGATGGAATGATGATAGATGGACTGACTTTTGTCAGCTCCCTAAGTCTTAAGTCAATAAAGTTCATTTGAAGTTCTTTTCGTTTTTATTGTTCTCAACTGCTAACTGACAACCAAGATTGTAATCTACCCCCTCTTTGAAAGCATACAGCTTAGCCAATTTATCCAGTTCTATCATGCATCTGAAGACCAATGTGAGATGGAATCCAGAGCTTTGGCACTCTGTTTCCCACTGTCCCCCAATTTTACCATACCTATGCTGGCTTCTGACACAAGCATGCCACAATTTTATTAATGATTTGAGACATTTATGGATGACAGAGAATCAGTTACAATTAAAGTGTCAACCTTAGATACATGGACACATTTGAGTGCAAGGAGTTGGCAAACAGTTCTGTTTGAAGGGTAGAGGCCCAGTTATTGATGCGTGCTCCAATTTCTTTATGAGAGCCATCACCCCTGTTGACAACAGCAGCACTACCAGCTGCCACCAGTGGACTGGTGAACAGAACCATCGACGTAAATAATTTGTGAAAGAGTGTTCTGTGTGACTAAGTTATCAATACAGCTTAAGGCATCATGTTTGGCTTCAAGACGAAGTTTTGGGTTGTGATTTAAGAAGATTTTGGGGGGGAAATGGAGGAATGGTATTTTGGAATGGGGTAATATCCCATGGAGCAGGGAAATGTCTCTGTTGTCTAACTTGATATAGATCATGTAGCTGGTTCATGCGGAGATCGGTTCCAGTTTTTTCGATCCATCTGGAAGGATGTTCACCAGTGCTGAGGAAAGTTTGGAGGGCTTCTGTGCAGGGGTTTGAATGGGCTGTCTAAGCATATTGACCCCAATAAGGATATTTCTTTCAGTAACACGATCTCTAATGCTTGGAATTTTAAGTTTTTTCCCGCATATTTAAAATTTTGGCAGTACGAGGGCATCCTAGGATGATCCTCATTGCTTCTTTTTGCAGTTTTTCCACCCCTCCAAGCTTCCAGTAGACACGAGTGCAAGTAGTGGCGCCGCAAAATTTAAAACCAATGATCTAATATAAGCAAGATACATCATTTTCACAATTTTAACATTAGCACCATACCTGGGATAAAAACTGCCACAACTCTAAGTGCTCTCACCCTTTCTTTGTATTGGCGACAAAGTTCGTTACAACAGGCCAAGTAGTGGAACCTCAAAGCCTAGATACCTGTATCTGCTACATATTCTAGAAGAGCCCCATCATGCAACTGGATCTGACGAACTGTGCCTCTCTGCCGAGGAGGACGCCTGTTGAGTATCTTTGTTTTATCCCCTGAGATTTTTAACCCCAGGTCCTGACACGAGGCTAGTACTGATTAAGAATTTTTGGGTGTTGGAAAATCCGGTGGTGTGAATCATTATGTCATCAGCAAAACTAACCATATAATGATGGGGTGGCTAGGCATGGCATTAAGTAAGGCATTAATCAAAATGTTAAAAAGGGTGGGATAAGCACACCTCCCTGTGGGGTTCCTAATTCAAAATCTTTAGTTACACTTCTATGTCCCTGAACAACACAGACGACTTTCTGTTGAACAGGTAACCTTTAATCCAGCGAGAAGCCATCCTCCAACATCCTTCTGGCAAGTTCACATTACATGTCGGTTGGCTACATCAAACGGTTTTAAAGTCAAGGAACGTATGTATGAGCTGTCAGTGTGCAGAGTGAGAAAGGTGGTAATGCAATGATGCACACTCCTTCCATGCATGAAGCCATGCAACCCCGGGGTGACAAGAATTCCTTAATTCTGTGCATAAGACGTTAGAATCATCCTTTCGAATGTTTTACACAGGCAGCTAGTAAGGGATATGGGCGAAATGAGTTTTGTTGATTGGGCTTCGGAAGGGGAATAATGAGGCTTTTGGTCCATGATTTAGGAGTCCCCAGTAACATAACTCATGTTATATAATTCAAGTAAAGGATTACCTGGTACTCGACACAGCAATCGGGAGTATGTTGTAAGTAATACCATCCTCACCAGCAAAGTGGAGTTGCCTTAGTTAGTGCTGCATCAAGTTCATAATTAGTGAAAGGAATGTTGCAGTCATCTGCCTTGCTGAGCATAAAGCAAACAAGTCCTCCCTTGTATCATATTTGTCCATTAATTTCCCCTGTGTGGTACTGGGAAGACTGTCATAGCTAGATTTAGCAGCCCAAGCACTAACTCAATCCCCCTATCAAGGGATGAGGGTGCGCGATCTGCCCCGTTCTGTTACCCTTTAAATTTTATTTATGTCCCTCCATGCCGCTAAGTGGGGTGTGAGCATTGAGACCATTGACAAATTGTTCCCAGTTTTGTTTGCCGCAGCTCTGTCATACGTTCTCTGGCAGCAGCAAGGGCAGTTTTGGGAAAAGGTTCAGCATTTCAGGGGTACGATGGTTTCTATAGGCTAGGCCTAGTCTGGGGAGCAGTACGTTTCAATGTTCGAAGTTTTGAATCATTGTAATAGGTATGATTTTTATAAGACTTATGATTATTATGGAAGTCATTTGGATTTAGAGTAGTAGGAGGTTTCAGAGGCGGCTCTAAGAAGTTCTGAATACTGCTCACAAGGTCATTGTTAAAAGTCTCGACAGACGTACACTCATAGGAATTATATCAGTCATTCACATGTGCAACAAAGTCACATGTTGATCAGGGGAAACATTTAAAACGTTTCCGTTTGAAAATCCCACCAGGGAGAATAGTATTGCCCAAAATCTAGAGAGGTTAGCCTTGGGAAATGATCAGACGCTATATCTGTTACAATGGAAGACTCACAGCTGGCAGAGTAATGTTTAAGCCCAGGCACAGATCAAGGACGCCTCCATAGATAGTGTGGGTTCAAGGTCACCTACAATTTGCACATTAATCATGACGTTTAAGGGTGAAAAACAGTTGATTGCCATTACGATACCAAACTGAAGTTTCCAATGTTGTGTCTGCCCTTATAATCACCAATAATGAGAGTAGGTTCAGACTGAGCACAAGTTGGGAGCTCCAAGTAATTAAATTTATCAGCAGGAGCGTACAAGTTAAATATGTTAGAGCAGAGTTCCAAAATTAAATCCTAACACCTTGATACTGTAGCCCCCCCTGTTTTCTTATGTGCAAGAAGTTGTTTGGGGGAAATGATTTTTAAATATATAGAACACAAGAATTAGTAGATTTGAGGTTTATATGCAACAAACGATGGCAATTTAGGGGGTTGGGATTTTTTCAGGGACTCTGCACTCTTGTAGACACACAATATCAATGGATTCAGTGGTTACTTTATGATGCAGGTCAGAAAATCTTTTTCTAAGTGACGCAATATTCCAACTTAAAATGGATAGTTTATACGAGTTTGGTTCCATTATAAAAGTCCAGGATAATATTCATTTCCAGCAAAATGAAAAAACTTACTAAATAACAAACAGACATAATCAATATCAATATCACAGTATTATCCTTATCCATGAGTCTCCCAAGTGCACTTCCATTTGTGGACCTCTTGGGAGTCTTTGTAAACAGAGGTCACTGCGCTCTTTGTCTGTGAATGTATGGCAGGTGACACTAAACCCTCGCACTCACCCTTTCCCCTTTTATTACACTCATCACTATCATCACATGTATCACTTCCCTCATCTTATGACCAGTGATACATACACCATTATCAACAACCGGTCATCTCCACACTCAGTATCTATCAATACATTACACTCATCAGGTTGACTATCATGATGGTCTTTACTGCCCTTATCATCTTCACTGTGTTGTAAACACCACTATCAGATTTTATCGTTTTTGTAATTAACACCACTGCAATCATCAGTTTGTTCATCATCACCACACTCATTTTCATATGGCTGACAATCTGTGGGTTGATGTACTCATTTGCAACCTCTGTAAGTTTTTCCTCGTGGTGCTCAAGTTTTTGTTTCAAACACCATTGTTGCTTCTCCAGTACTGTTATGCGCAGCTGCATGTTTTTGTACCACCCAGCAAGACTAGCGTCATCAGGAAGTATGAAGTCCGATCAGCTGAGTCAGGTGGCTGACTGACAGCTGACTCAGCCCGCAGATGGTGTCAACACCAGCAGCATGACTAGTGTTGATAGCAGACGTGATCGTGCTCTGTGATGTACTCCCCGAGTGACTCGCTCAACCATATTGTCTGGGTTCAGGCATGGGTCAGTATTCAGACATGAAGTATCTGGTAGGCCTATTGCCTCATCATGGGGGGTGATGGGTGGGGGGGAGCCCTGCGGCTGGCGATGTGGGCAGCTTTCGCTCTGCAGTCAGCATGAGCAGCTGTGACTATTGGAGTCTTACAATTGATACATTCTAATGCAACGGTCTGGTGTTTCTTGATCATATCATAGCACTGGTGAGAAGGATGGGCCTTGGCACACACTGCACACCAGTGTGACTTACTAAAGCATTTAAAAGCATTGTGACCCCAGCGCTTTAGAAGATCCTACTCAACCGACACCTCCCTTATTAATCTGATGGATTACCTGAGAACTGAAATGTCAAAGGGGAACCTCATAGGTATGGTAACCTTAGACCTGCAAAAGGCCTTCGATACTGTCAACCACAATATATTATGTAATAAACTTCAAGCTATCGGTATAGGTTCTGTAGACTGGTTTAAGTCCTACCTTAGCAACAGGAGACAAATAGTCAAAATCAACAAAACAGAATCAAAACCCCTGCCGAAAACATGTGGAGTTCCCAAGGTAGTATTCTAGGTCCCTATTATTCTTATGTTATGTCAATGATATGCCTATCAGTGTCAAGTGCAAACTCCTACTGTATGCAGATGACAGTGCTCTGTTAGTGTCAGGTAAAGACCCACAAGATATTGCTAATGTTTTAACACTGGAACTGGAGTCCTGCAGCAAATGGTTAGTAGACAACAAACTATCATTAAACCTAGGGAAAACTGAAGCCATTCTCTTTGGCACGAAACATAAACTGAGAAAGGTAAATAATTTTAATGTTCAATGTAATGGGGAGCCCATCACTTTGGTTTCATCAGTAAAATATTTTGGAATCCCCTTTGACCCATGCATGTCAGGAGAATTGATAGGGAACAGTGTAGTAAAGAAAGCGAATGCCAGACTGAAGTTCCTATATAGACAAGCACAGTGTCTACCTACTGAGGCTCGCAGGACCTATGTCTAGCCTTATACAATGCCATATGGATTACGCTTGCTCTTCTTGGTACTCTGCCTTGACAAAAAAACTGAAAGATAGACTGCAAATCACCCAGAACAAAATCGTAAGATTCATCCTGGGGCTGGGACCAAGAGAACATGTAGGCCAGGATGAATTACAGCAGTTGGATATGCTGAATGTTGAAGACAGTGTAAAACAACTGAAGCTAAATCATGTTTATAAAATTGCTCACAAACAATGTCCAGAATATCTTGCTGTCAATTTTGTCAAGGTTGGGAACCAACCATATTTTATCTTGTCAATTTAAATCTAGTTATACTCTAATTCTTGTAAACAACTTATATAATACCTTAGTGCAATTACAATTGAGAGTCTTGTGCCTTTTTTATATTATTAGATTAAACTCAGTTGTACTATAGTCAATACCAAATTCATTATATTAGACCATATTGCAATTACTAGTGAGAGACTGGTGCTATTTTTAATTTGTATTGTTATATTATTAGATTAAATCTAGTTGTACTATAGCTCATTCTAGCTCAAAACATAGACTCCACAAAAGTCATTATATTAGACCTTAGTGCAATTATTTGATTACCACTTTATTGTTCACCACAACTTATATTAGTCCCTTTTATATTATAATTTTATATTATAATTCTAACTTTAAAGAATTACTTTAAAGTACTACCTACTATCATATTCCCAAGCTCCATTATTTGATCATCACTTTATTTGTTCACCACAAATTATTTTAGTCCCTTTTATATTGTCTCCTTTATTTTAGCTTTAAAAAACTACCTTAGCTCATTATTTTTACATTTGTTAAATAATTCAGGGGCTACTTTTTTTGCTTTAGAATATTTACTTTATTTTTTACTTAATTCTAACTATAGATTCACTACAAATCTTATGATTACAAGCATTGATCCTGATACCAACCTCTTATTTATGACTTAATGATTCAAACAGTTACTGTAATTACTACACAGCAGAACAATCAAAGGCACTTCTCAGAACTAACAACAACATAACTATCTTTAACTACAATATCAGATCTTTTAAGCAAGCATTATGATGACCTCCTACCATTACTAAATTCCTTGCATGCCAATATGTCCATCATTACACTAACTGAAACCTGGCTGAAGCCTGATACTACAGATGTCTATGCCATTCCTGGTTACACAGCCATACACAACTGTAGGCCAGACCAACAAGGGGGTGGCACTGCTATATACTACTCAGACCAACTAGAATGTATCACTAATACTTGCACAAGGGATGAACATGGGGAATATATAATAGCTAATTCAAATCCAAATACCTACAAAAACCTCTCACAGTGATAAACATTCTACAGAGTTCCACAATCAAACATTAGCCAATTTAGTCAAAACCTAGGAAGTATGATAACTGATGCACGCATGAACAAGATCACTTACTACTCTCAGGTGACTTCAATATAAATCTCCTGCAAGACCAGGACCCACACGTTACTGAATTCACAAACACAATGAGTAACTGCATGTTGCTACCAACAGTAACAAAACCTACAAGAGTTACAGAGACTAGTGTTTCCCTACTTGACCACATCTGGACCAACACCATATCCCTTTAAAATCAGGCATAATTACAGATAATACCACAGACCACTACCCTACTTTCCTCATAACAACTCTTGGTAAAATACCCCAAGACACTGCTAAAATCACCTTCAGACTTCACAATGAGGCAGCCATTAATAACTTCACAACAGCAGTAACAAACATTGACTGGCACACTGAGCTAGAAATCTATACAGATATTGACGAATGTTTTAATAATTTTCTAAAAAAGACCCAATAACTTTTATAACAAGCACTGCCCTAAAAAAACTAAACAGATGACAGCTAAGTGACTGAACAGTCCCTGGCTAACACCCAGCATTCTCAAATCCATAAATACAAAACACCGATATGAAAAACAGTACAGAATGGGTCACATAACCAGAGACCAAAAAAAACGTTACTCGTCAATCCTAACCAGCCTGATAAGAAGGGCAAAAAAAATTCTATTATGAGAACAGATTATCCAACTTACGAGGTGATATAAAAAAGACCTGGAAGACCTATCAGAAATTCTGGGAACAAAAAAGATATCACGACATAGCGAAATAAAATTAGCAAAATCAGATGAACCCCAACTCCCACCAACAGAAACAGCAAACAGACTCAATGATTTCTTCTCCACTATAGGTCAAAACCTTGCCAATAAAATCCCAAGCTCAGATACCCACCAAATGACTACCTCACCGGCAACTACCCGAACACACTGTTCCTAGCTCCGACTAACCCATACGAAGTCTCCCTTATTATCAACGCTCTGAAAAACAAGGCAGGAGATTTAAATACCTTACCACCCTTTATATACAAAAAAGCGTCACAAGTACTATCACCAATCATTGCAACACTCTTTAACAAATCCATTGAATCCTCCACCTTCCCTACAGTTCTCAAAATAGCAAGGGTCACCCCGATCCATAAAGGAGGAGACCAAACAGAGTTGAATAACTATAGGCCAATATCCAATTTACACCCTCTCTCAAAAATCTTCGAAAAATTAATTCATAAACGAATCTACTCCTACCTCATCTCCCAAAACATTCTCAACCCCTGCCAATTTGGATTCAGGCCTAATAAAAATACTAAGGATGCTATGGTGAAGCTGGAGATTTTGTCCAGGTAGTCGGGAATTATACGCAGGAAGGAATACATATAAATGACCTCATAGGGGACAGGGCCATAGTAGGGAAACAAGTGTAGTCAAAGATAAGATAAAACCAATATTGCAAACTAGAAATACCGCAGGAAATAGCAAACAAGAGGACTCCAATAGCAATAGTGAGGATAAATTACCAAAAACAACTGGTGGGAGCTCCATTGTTGGTGCTAGGGAGGATAGAAGTAAGACAGGGAAACATGCACCAACAGGGAATACAGTCACAGAAACCCAAGGCAAGCGGAAACCAAGCCTGTGCACATACTATGCACTTGGTATCTGCTGGCATGGGAAATCTGGAAAAACAGATGGGACATGCAACTATGACCACCCTAGAAAATGCCATGCCCATATGACAACAGGAAAATGCAAACTCCCTTCCTGTAGCTTTTTCACCCTGAAATGTGTACCTCTTCAGTACAGGAAAGACTGTGCTATAACTTAAATTGCCAGGCATACCATCTAAAGGGGACAAAAAGATACAAAACATCCAGGCCATGGGAAAACCTGGGTAGCCACAGCCACTCAAGAGGGAGAGGTTTTTAGTGCCAGGAAAAAAAACTGGCAGGAAATGGCAGAAATCGTACACCAAATCCAGTCATTCCTGGAGTGGAACCACAGTCGATGGCCTCCACTCCAAACCAACAGATACAGATACTAATGCCGGAAAAAAAAATCCCCCCCCCAGTACCAACAATACCACCAGTCCGATAACATTCTTCTTTGCAAATATACAGGGTCTAAAGCCAGCAACAAACAACAAAATACCTTTCATCCGTGGACTGCTTGCAGAGGCAAAGGCAATGTTCGCGGCTTTCACTGAGACCCACATAAAGGATCACTTGGACAACGAAATATGGATCCCAGGTTACAACCTATACAGATGTGACAGAGTGAACAGGCAAAAGGGGGGGGTTGGCCTGTACATTGCAGAGTCACTTGTTTGCACAGAACTGCTTAATGCCTCAAATGACGTAGTGGAAGTTTTAGGAGTAAAGGTCGAGAAGCAAAACCTAGTCATTGTGGTAGTCTACAAGCCTCCGGATGCAACATCCCAGCAATTCCAGGAACAGCTGTTAAAAATTGACCACTGTCTGGAAAATCTTCCAGCTCCTGCACCCAACATCTTGCTCCTGGGGAATTTCAACTTAAGGCACCTAAAATGGAGGAATATAGCAAATAATATTGTTGCAGAAATAACACCAGGAGGCAGCTCTGATGAAAACTCACACTCACACGAGCTTTTAAATCTCTGCACAAAATTCAATTTAAACCAGCAAATAATAGAGCCTACTAGACTGGAGAATACACTAGACCTCATCTTCACTAAACAATGATGATCTGATAAGAAATGTCACCATATCAAAAACAATATACTCAGATCACAACATAATTGAGGTTCAGACATGTATGCGTGGAGCCCAGACCGACAAAATGAGACTGGTCACGAGGGAGCATTCACCAAATTCAACTTCAATAACAAAAACATAAAGTGGGACAAGTAAACCAAGTCCTAACGATATAAGCTGGGAAGATATACTAAGCAACACAGACCCAAACTTATGCCTAGAACAGATTAACTCGGTGGCACTCGATGTATGCACAAGGCTTATTCCTTAAGAAAAAGGAGAGTAGATGTAAAATAGAAAGAGACAGGCGCTCCCTTTACAGGCGACGGAAAAGAATAACAGAGCGGCTAAAAGAGGTCAATATATCTGAAATGCGCAGGGAGACACTGGTCAGAGAAATAGCAAGCATCGAACTTAAGCTAAAAGAATCCTTTAGGAGTCAGGAATCGCGGGAAGAACTAAAAGCTATAAATGAAATCGAAAGAAACCCAAAGTATTTCTTCTCCTATGCCAAATCAAAATCGAGAACAACGTCCAGTATTTGGGCCCCTACTTAAACAAGATGGGTCCTACACAGATGACAGCAAGGAAATGAGTGAGCTACTCAAGTCCCAATATGACTCAGTTTTAGCAAGCCGCTAACCAGACTGAGAGTCGAAGATCAAAATGAATTTTTTATGAGAGAGCCACAAAATTTGATTAACACAAGCCTATCCGATGTTATCCTGACGCCAAATGACTTCGAACAGGCGATAAATGACATGCCCATGCACTCTGCCCCAGGGCCAGACTAATGGAACTCTGTGTTCATCAAGAACTGCAAGAAGCCCCTATCACGAGCCTTTTCCATCCTATGGAGAGGGAGCATGGACACGGGGGTCGTCCCTCAGTTACTAAAAACAACAGACATAGCCCCACCACAAAGGGGGCAGTAAAGCAACAGCAAAGAACTACAGACCAATAGCACTAACATCCCATATCATAAAATCTTTGAAAGGGTCCTAAGAAGCAAGATCACCACCCATCTAGAAACCCATCAGTTACACAACCCAGGGCAACATGGGTTTAGAACAGGTCGCTCCTGTCTGTCTCAACTACTGGATCACCACGACAAGGTCCTAAATGCACTAGAAGACAAAAGAATGCAGATGTAATATATACAGACTTTGCAAAAGCCTTCGACAAGTGTGACCATGGCGTAATAGCGCACAAAATGCGCACTAAAGGAATAACAGAAAGTCGGTCGATGGATCTATAATTTCCTCACTAACAGAACACAGAGAGTAGTCGTCAACAGAGTAAAGTCCGAGGCAGCTACGGTGAAAAGCTCTGTTCCACAAGGCACAGTACTAGCTCCCATCTTGTTCCTCATCCTCATATCCGACATAGACAAGGATGTCAGCCACAGCACCGTGTCTTCCTTTGCGGATGACACCCGAATCTGCATGACAGTGTCTTCCATTGCAGACACTGCAAGGCTCCAGGCGGACATCAACCAAATCTTTCAGTGGGCTGCAGAAAACAATATGAAGTTCAACGATGAGAAATTTCAATTACTCAGATATGGTAAACATGAGGAAATTAAATCTTCATCAGAGTACAAAACAAATTCTGGCCACAAAATAGAGCGAAACACCAACGTCAAAGACCTGGAGTGATTATGTCGGAGGATCTCACCTTCAAGGACCATAACATTGTATCAATCGCATCTGCTAGAAAAATGACAGGATGGATAATGAGAACCTTCAAAACTAGGGAGGCCAAGCCCATGATGACACTCTTCAGGTCACTTGTTTATCTAGGCTGGAATATTGCTGCACTCTAACAGCACCTTTCAAGGTAGGTGAAATTGCCGACCTAGAAAATGTACAGAGAACTTTCACGGCGCGCATAACGGAGATAAAAACACCTCAATTACTGGGAGCGCTTGAGGTTTCTAAACCTGTATTCCCTGGAACGCAGGAGGGAGAGATACATGATTATATACACCTGGAAAATCCTAGAGGGACTAGTACCGAACTTGCACACGAAAATCACTCACTACGAAAGCAAAAGACTTGGCAGACGATGCACCATCCCCCCAATGAAAAGCAGGGGTGTCACTAGCACGTTAAGAGACCATACAATAAGTGTCAGGGGCCCGAGACTGTTCAACTGCCTCCCAGCACACATAAGGGGGATTACCAACAGACCCCTGCAAGTCTTCAAGCTGGCACTGGACAAGCACCTAAAGTCAGTTCCTGATCAGCCGGGCTGTGGCTCGTACGTTGGTTTGCGTGCAGCCAGCAGCAACAGCCTGGTTGATCAGGCGCTGATCCACCAGGAGGCCTGGTCACAGACCGGGCCGCGGGGGCGTTGACCCCCGAAACTCTCTCCAGGTAAACTCCAGGTAATACACATGCTAGAACATATATACACTGCAATAGAGAAAAAAGAAGTCCCACTGGGGATCTTCATTGACTTACGTAAAGCTTTTGATACAGTTGACCATGACTTGCTCCACGTAAAATTGTCACACTATGGTATTAGAGGGCACTCCCTCAACTACCTCAAGTCTTACCTCAGCAACAGAAGCCAATATGTGTAGGCAAATGGGGCAAGCTCTTCCGCACAACCAATTACAGTTGGTGTCCCACAGGGAAGTGTCCTTGGCCCTCTTCTCTTTCTCCTATACATAAATGACCTACCAAATGCTTCGTAATTACTCAAACCCACACTTTTTGCAGATGACACTACATACGTCTTCTCTCACCCGAGCCCAGTCACGCTAGCCAATACTGTAAACACCGAATTACAGAAAATATCTACTGGATGAGGACTAACAAACTTACACTAAACATTGACAAAACCTACTTCATTCAGTTTGGTAACAGAGCTACAGATGTACCTCTTAACATAACAATAAACGGATCACCTATCACAAAGATAACAGAGGGAAAATTCCTAGGAATCCACCTCGATAATAGACTCAAATTTCATACACATATACAACAAATTTCTAAGAAAATCTCCAAGACTGTAGGCATACTATCGAAGATACGGTACTATGTTCCACAGTCAGCCCTCCTGGCCCTTTATCACTCTCTTATTTACCCCTATCTCACCTATGGAATTTGTGCATGGGGCTCAACAACAATTAACCATCTCAGACCACTAATTACCCAACAAAAGGCTGCAGTTAGAATGATAACAAATTCTCACTACAGGCAACACACTCCACCAATATTCAAAGCACTCAACCTACTCACCATACAAAACATCCATACTTATTATTGCACCTATTACATACATAGAACACTTAACTCTGATATTAACCCTCCCCTCAAACATCTCCTTGCCAACCTCAACAGAACACATGACCATAACACAAGGCACAGATCACTCTTTGATGTTCCTCGTGTCCATCTCACGCTATGCAAAAACTCAATGCACATAAAAGGCCCTATAATCTGGAATTCATTACCTGTAAATATGAAAGAAACACTACCTGTTTATAAATTCAAGTCTCTTCTCAAAGATCACTTACTCACTCAAAACCAAATAAATACTGAATAAACTGAACCTTATAAATTGTATATCCTATATGTTACTCACAATTATATCACACAAATGTTAAACCTAGGACCCAATCTAACTTTATTATTTTTTTAAATACACTACCTAACAGAATACTCCATTCGACTGAATGTACAGCAATGCAAGCAACCATATGACCTGTCTTTGTAATACTCATTTGTGCTTTATAGTTATCTGTTTACAATAATGTTTTATCACTGATTTTATCATTGCTTAGTTAATCTTAAGTTAATTTTAAGCCAGCCCGTAATACTATGCATATAAGTGGCTTTGGCATGCTGCTCTTACCTGTATTTTTTGTACCTCTGTTTGTATGCTTAAATTACTAAATAAATAAATAAATAAAAGCAATCATAGTACTAGGGGGAGAGAGCACAACTTTGTAGTATGATTGTTCGCATCGCTGTTGGGCCGTGCGGACGCACTGTGCAGTAGCTCCCACTACAACTGGTTTCTGCGCAGTTTTCACTGTTCAGACATGGCGGAGTACACGGCAGGA
>NC_069489.1:19871500-19896334 GCF_026875155.1 Cherax quadricarinatus | reverse complement strand
TGGGGTTTTTTTAATTATAAATGTGTAATCACAAACTTCAACTAAAAAATTTCCTCATCGTCAAATTATAATGGAAGATTCTTTAAAAACTAAATTTAAGTAATTTTCCACAACCATTCAGACGCAGATCTCAGATTTGTTTAATCTTTTATATTTAGTTTCATAACTTGCATAAACTCTCTAGACAAAAGTATTTGATCTTTCCATTGTAGTTATATTCACTTAATCTCGCATCTTAAAGACCATCTCGACTTATGTCAACTGCTCAAGAAATTTCTTTAATGTAATAATATACGTATCTCAAATTATATGCAGTGATGGATATAAGCAGGAGTCCGGGGGGGGTGGCTGGCAGGAGTCCGGGGGGGTGGGCGGCTGGCAGGAGTCCGGGGGGGGTGGGGGTGGGGGGCGGTGGCAGGGTCCGGGGGGGGGGGTGGGGGGCGGCTGGCAGGAGTCCGGGGGGGGGTGCGGCTGGCAGGAGTCCGGGGGGGGGGTGGCGGGCTGGCAGGAGTCCGGGGGGGGGTGGCGGCTGGCAGGAGTCCGGGGGGGGTGGCAGGAGTCTGGGGGGGGGCTGGCAGGAGTCTGGGGGGGGGGCTGGTCAGGAGCCCGGGGGGGGGGCTGGCAGGAGCCCGGAGGGGAGGGGACTGGCAGGAGCCGGGTGGCAAGGCTGCAACTGCTCTTGGTGTTCCTTGATGTTAGTGAGGGGCTCTTGATCTAGGAAATTACATCGGCTCCAGTTCCCAGAATTAAGCCTGAATACCTTCGACGTCCCTTTCAACAGGTGCTGCATAATCCTATAGGTTTAGCGCTCCCTCTTGATTATAATAATAAATGATCTTGGTACCTCATAAAACAATTTTTTTTACCTACAAACTGATATTAAAACTGCTTTTCAATATACAGTGGACACCCGAGTTTCGTGATTAATCCGTTCCAGAGAACCCGCCGAAGGTCGAAATTCAAGAAACTCTAAACAGTTTTCCCCATAAGAAATAATGAAAATAAAATTAATCCGTTCAGACACCAAAAATATTAAAATAAATTTTTTTTTTTTAAATAAAGATTTACATAATGAAAATCGGAAATAAAGTACAGTGGACCCCCGGTTAACGATATTTTTTCACTCCATAAGTATGTTCAGGTGCCAGTACTGACCGAATTTATTCCCATAAGGAATATTGTGAAGTAGATTAGTCCATTTCAGACCCCCAAACATACACGTACAAACGCACTTACATAAATACTTACATAATTGGTCGCATTCGGAGGTAATATTATGCGGGGGTCCATGTACATGCATTTAAAAAACATATTACTTACCTTTACTGAAGACTTCTGGGTGGATGGACGACGGGAGGAGCGGATAGGAGGATGTACACTATTGTTTGGAAGGAGAATCTCCTTCCATTAGGACTTTAGGTAGCAAGTCCTTATCTGGGGTTACTTCCCTTCTTTTAATGCCACTGGGAACAACTTGAATCACTGGACCCCTGTCGCACAAAATCTGTCCAGAGGTCTTTTTCTGGCGTTCCTTTAAGATTTCCCTGAAGTGGGACACAACACTGTCATTGTACGTGTTGCAGATATGGCTTGTTTCAGCTTGGTCAGGGTGATACTTTTCAACAAAACTTTGCAACTCATTCCACATTCTGCACATGTCCTTAATCACTGAAGAAGGCACCTCATCCACTCGCTCTTCCTCCTCCTCTGAAGCAAGTTCCTCGGCTGTGGTCTGATGCTGTTCCAGTTGAAGCTCTTGCAGTTCGTCAATAGTTAGCTCTTCCCTGTGGTCCTCCAACTCTTCCACATCCCTGTCACTCACTTTATTTACCAAAGGGCTTGCACTAGCTTTCCTTGGGTCCATGATTACTTATTTAGCAGTTGCAAGCACAAAAAACAATGGATTATGAAATGTATGAACCTGCGGGGTGAGGGTCACATGTTGGTTAACAATGGCACACTGAGCGTGAATGGCATGGGAGACTGGTTTGGTGTGCGTGGTGACGGGCGGACGGGTACCGGACGGCCGCTGAAACAAGTCTTTTCACGAAACTTGAGGCCAAATTTTTCCAAAAAAATTCGCTGAAGGTCGAATTTCACAAAAGTCAAGGCTGCCGAAACTTGAGGGTCTACTGTACTACATAGGTACCAATGAATGGTACATTTCTCTTGAACAGTCAACACCTGTACTACTGCAGTCCACTGAGTTAATACACAATATTGGGCTAAGACAAACCTAACACACCTACACACTACCTCTAAATACACAATGCTATGCAATAACAGATCTTCATAATACTGATACTCACATCCTACACTTCTACAACCCCCCCTCCCCAGGTTAAAACCATGTCAGCTATACCTTTAAACACTAAAATGAACGTACTATCAATAAGTTTGTAATACAAATTATGAACATATATCATCACTGGTTTTGTACATGCATGCACAAGGCTTTCATAAATATCATTAACCGAAATTAATTTAGGTATACCAGTTACAATAGTACATAACAATTGGGTTGGGCAAATATTTGTTAGTGGGAAGGATTGTGAAGGACCTGCCTAGTATGGGCCAACAGGCCTGCTGCAGTGATCCTCCTTTCTTATAACAATGGCATATATAACAATTTATGCCATCCTCATCGCACTGAAGCTAATGACAGCTTTGTTACTGATTCTGCACCCACTGAAGGCACTTTATTCTCAGAATAACTTTAAATGCTTATTGTAGTCAGATATTATAATTAAGGGGAGTGCTAAACCCTCAGGATTATACAGCACTTGTAACAGTATATAATGTGCAGTTTTTATGCATTGTCACATGGAATCCCTCCTCCATGGTAGTTGTCAAACATGAATTATGCAGTAACTAATAGGTAGCCAGGTATATAAGACTTGGTTACAAGCACTAATGGCAGCTTGGCATATCTACAGATCAAACTAGATAAAGTACGTGGTCAGCCTTAAGGTCACTTTGTACATTGCTTGACCATCCACTTGAGAAATATATAGTTAATAACCTACATGTTGCCAATGCACCTTTATTTATTTATTTATTTATTTATTTATTTATTTATTTATTTATTTATTTATTTAGTAATTTAAGCATACATACAGAGGTACAAAAAATACAGGTAAGAGCAGCATGTCAAAGCCACTTATATGCATAGCATTACGGGCTGGCTTAAAATTAACTTAAGATTAACTAGGCAATGATGAAATCAGTGATAAAACATTATTGTAAACAGATAACTATAAAGCACAAGTGAGTATTACAAAGACAGGTCATGTGGTTGCTTGCATTGCTGTACATTCAGTAGAATGGAGTATTCTGTTAGGTAGTGTATTTAAAAAAATAGTTAGGTTGGGTCCTAGGTTTAACATTTGTGATATAATTGTGAGTAACATATAGGATATACAATTTATAAGGTTGTTATTCAGTATTTATTTGGTTTTGAGTGAGTAAGTGATCTTTGAGAAGAGACTTGAATTTATAAACAGGTAGTGTTTCTTTTATATTTACAGGTAATGAATTCCAGATTTTAGGGCCTTTTATGTGCATTGAGTTTTTGCATAGCGTGAGATGGACACGAGGAACATCAAAGTGATCTGTGCCTTGTGTTATGGTCATGTGTTCTGTTGAGGTTGGCAAGGAGATGTTTGAGGGGAGGGTTAATATCAGAGTTAAGTGTTCTGTTTATGTAATAGGTGCAGTAATAAGTATGAATGTTTTGTATTGTGAGTAGGTCGAGTGTTTTGAATATTGGAGTGTGCTGCCTGTAGTGAGAATTTATCATTCTAACTGCAGCCTTTTGTTGGGTAATTAGTGGTCTGAGATGGTTAATTGTTGTTGAGCCCCATGCACAAATTCAATAGGTGAGATAGGGGTAAATAAGAGTGATAAAGGGCCAGGAGGGCTGACTGTGGAACATAGTACCGTATCTTCGATAGTATGCCTACAGTCTTGGAAATTTTCTTAGAAATTTGTTGTATATGTGTATGAAATTTGAGTCTATTATCGAGGTGGATTCCTAGGAATTTTCCCTCTGTTAGCTTTGTGATAGGTGATTCGTTTATTATGTTAAGAGGTACATCTGTAGCTCTGTTACCAAACTGAATGAAGTAGGTTTTGTCAATGTTTAGTGTAAGTTTGTTAGTCCTCATCCAGGTAGATATTTTCTGTAATTCGGTGTTTACAGTATTGGCTAGCGTGACTGGGCTCGGGTGAGAGAAGACGTATGTAGTGTCATTTGCAGAAAGTGTGGGTTTGAGTAATTGCGGAGCATTTGGTAGGTCATTTATGTATAGGAGAAAGAGAAGAGGGCCAAGGACACTTCCCTGTGAGACACCAACTGTAATTGGTTGTGCAGAAGAGCTTGCCCCATTTGCGTACATATATTGGCTTCTGTTGCTGAGGTAAGACTTGAGGTAGTTGAGGGAGTGCCCTCTAATACCATAGTGTGACAATTTTACGTGGAGCAAGTCATGGTCAACTGTATCAAAAGCTTTACGTAAGTCAATGAAGATCCCCAGTGGGACTTCTTTTTTCTCTATTGCAGTGTATATATATGTTCTAGCATGTGTATAATAGCATCATTAGTATTTTTATTAGGCCTGAATCCAAATTGGCAGGGGTTGAGAATGTTTTGGGAGATGAGGTAGGAGTAGATTCGTTTATGAATTAATTTTTCGAAGATTTTTGAGAGGGTGTAAATTGGATATTGGCCTATAGTTATTCAACTCTGTTTGGTCTCCTCCTTTATGGATCGGGGTGACCCTTGCTGTTTTGAGAACTGTAGGGAATGTGGAGGATTCAATGGATTTGTTAGTGTTGCAATGATTGGTGATAGTACTTGTGACTCTTTTTTGTATACAAAGGGTGGTAAGGTATTTAAATCTCCTGCCTTGTTTTTCAGTGCGTTGATAATAAGGGAGACTTCGTATGGGTCGGAGCTAGGAACAGCGTGTTCGGGTAGTTGCCAGTGAGGTAGTCATTTGGTGGGGTATCTGAGCTTAGGATTTTATTGGCAAGATTTTGACCTATAGTGGAGAAGAAATCATTGAGGCTGTTTGCTGTTTCTGTTGATGGGAGTTGGGGTTCATCTGATTTTGCTAATTTTATTTCGCTATGTCGTGATGTCTTTTTTGTTCCCAGAATTTCTGATAGGGTCTTCAAGGTCTTTTTTATATCACCTCGTAAGTTGGATAATCTGTTCTCATAATACAATTTTTTTGCCCTTATCAGGCTGGTTAGGATTGACGAGTAACGTTTTGTTTGGTCTCTGGTTATGTGACCCATTCTGTACTGTTTTTCATATCGGTGTTTTGTATTTATGGATTTGAGAATGCTGGGTGTTAGCCAGGGACTGTTCAGTCTCTTAGCTGTCATCTGTTTAGTTTCTTTAGGGCAGTGCTTGTTAGAGGTATTGGGTCTTTTTTAGAAAATTATTAAAACATTCGTCAATATCTGTATAGATTTCTAGCTCAGTGTGCCAGTCAATGTTTGTTACTGCTGTTGTGAAGTTATTAATGGCTGCCTCATTGTGAAGTCTGAAGGTGACTTTAGTAGTGTCTTGGGGTATTTTACCAAGAGTTATGAGGAAAGTAGGGTAGTGGTCTGTGGTATTATCTGTAATTATGCCTGATTTTTAAAGGGGATATGGTGTTGGTCCAGATGTGGTCAAGTAGGGAAACACTAGTCTCCGTAACTCTTGTAGGTTTTGTTACTGTTGGTAGCAACATGCAGTTACTCATTGTGTTTGTGAATTCAGTAACGTGTGGGTCCTGGTCTTGCAGGAGATTTGTATTGAAGTCACCTGAGAGTAGTAAGTGATCTTTGTTCATGCGTGCATCAGTTATCATACTTCCTAGGTTTTGACTAAATTGGCTAATGTTTGACTGTGGAACTCTGTAGATGTTTATCAATGTGAGAGGTTTTTGTAGGTATTTGGATTTGAATTTAGCTATTATATATTCCCCATGTTCATCCCTTGTGCAAGTATTAGTGATACATTCTAGTTGGTCTGAGTAGTATATGGCTGTGCCACCCCCTTGTTGGTCTGGCCTACAGTTGTGTATGGCTGTGTAACCAGGAATGGCATAGACATCTGTAGTATCAGGCTTTAGCCAGGTTTCAGTTAGTGTAATGGACATATTGGCATGCAAGGAATTTAGTAATGCTAGGAGGTCATCATAATGCTTGCTTAAAGATCTGATATTGTAGTTAAAGATAGTTATGTTGTTGTTGGCTCTGAGAAGTGCCTTTGATTGTTCTGCTGTGTAGTAATTACAGTAACTGTTTGAATCATTTAAGTCATTAAATAAGAGGTTGGTATCAGGATCAATGCTTGTAATCATAAGATTTGTAGTGAATCTATAGTTAGAATTAAGTAAAAAATAAATATTCTAAAGCTAAAAAAAATAGCACCTGAATTATTTAACAAATGTAAAAATGAGCTAAGGTAGTTTTTTAAAGCTAAAATAAAGGAGACAATATAAAAGGGACTAAAATAATTTGTGGTGAACAAATAGTGATGATCAAATAATGGAGCTTGGGAATATGATAGTAGGTAGTACTTTAAAGGTAATTCTTTAAAGTTAGAATTATAATATAAAATTATAATATAAAAGGGACTAATGTAAGTTGTGGTGAACAATAAAGTGGTAATCAAATAATTGCACTAAGGTCTAATATAATGACTTGTGGAGTCTGTTTTGAGCTAGAATGAGCTATAGTACAACTAGATTTAATCTAATAATATAACAATACAAATTAAAAATAGCACCAGTCTCTCACTAGTAATTGCAATATGGTCTAATATAATGAAATTGGTATTGACTATAGTACAACTGAGTTTAATCTAATAATATAAAAAAGGCACAAGACACTCAATTGTAATTGCACTAAGGTGTTATATAAGTTGTTTACAAGAATTAGAGTATAACTAGATTTAAATTGACAAGATAAAATATGCAAGTTAAGGTAGCAAAAGAATAAAAAAAGTAGAAAAAAAAATGAGGTAGTTGGTACTAGTTGGCAAAAGATAGTCAAGGGCCTTGAACAATAATATAATTGAAAAATACACTAATTGCACACACAATATAGTCACTAAGATATGAAAACAATCTTAGAGTAGGAATTATAATACAAACTTATAATATAAAAATACAAATTTAAATGGTACTTGCAATTGCACTAGTCTGGTATAGGTTGTTGACAAGATCAAGAGTATAACTAGATTTAAATTGACAAAATATAATTCACAATTAAAGTACCAAAAGAATAATAGTAAAAAATAACAAGGGTAATGTCTTGGTTATAATATGATAGTAAGATGGTAGACAGGTACACAGGTACAAAGGATAATATAAAGGTTGGAGTTGAATATACAAACTTGAAAATTTGGCAACAAAATGTTATGGGAAGTATAAAATAATGTTTAATGTACAAAAGTAAAATTGACTGGTAGTAAATATGGTGTTTAATAAAATTTTAGTAAGTAATAATGATTACAAAAAAGTGAAAATGTTTATTTCATTCAATATTGCACTGGTAGTTTATTTATTTATTTACAATTTGAGCACACATACAGAGGTACAAAAAAATACAGATAAGAGCAGCATGCCAAAGCCACTTATACTATGCATAGCATTATGGGCTGGCTTAAAATTAACTTAAGATTAACTAAGCAATGATGAAATCAGTGATAAAACATTAATGTAAACAGATTACTATAAAGCACAAATGAGTATTACAAAGACAGGTCATATGGTTGCATGCATTGTTGTACATTCAGTAGAATGGAGTATTCTGTTAGGTAGTGTATTTAAAAAATAATAGTTAGATTGGGTTTTAGGTTTAACATTTGTGATATAATTGTGAGAAACATTTAAGATATACAATTTATAAGGTTCAGTTATTCAGTATTTATTTGGTTTTGGGTGAGTAAGTGATCTTTGAGAAGAGACTTGAATTTATAAACAGGTAGTGTTTCTTTTATATTTACATGTAATGAATTCCAGATTTTAGGGCCTTTTATGTGCATTGAGTTTTTGCATAGCGTGAGATGGACACGAGGAACATCAAAGAGTGATCTGTGCCTTGTGTTATGGTCATGTGTTCTGTTGAGGTTGGCAAGGAGTTGTTTGAGGGGAGGGTTAATATCAGAGTTAAGTGTTCTATGTATGTAATAGGTGCAGTAATAAGTATGGATGTTTTGTATGGTGAGTAGGTCGAGTGTATTGAATATTGGTGGAGTGTGCTGCCTGTAGTGAGAATTTATCATTCTAACTGCAGCCTTTTGTTGGGTAATTAGTGGTCTGAGATGGTTACTTGTTGCTGAGCCCCATGCACAAATTCCATAGGTGAGATAGGGGTAAATAAGAGTGATATAGGGCCAGGAGGGCTGACTGTGGAGCATAGTACCGTATCTTCGATAGTATGCCTACAGTCTTGGAAATTTTCTTAGAAATTTGTTGTATGTGTGTGAAATTTGAGTCTATTATCAAGGTGGATTCCTAAGAATTTTCCCTCTGTTAGCTTTGTGATAGGTGATCCGTTTATCATTATGTTAAGAGGTACATCTGTAGCTCTGTTACCAAACTGAATGAAGTAGGTTTTGTCAATGTTTAGTGTAAGTTTTAGTCCTCATCCAGGTAGATATTTTCTGTAATTCGGTATTTACAGTATTGGCTAGCGTGACTGGGCTCGGGTGGGAGAAGACGTATGTAGTGTCATCTGCAAATAGTGTGGGTTTGAGTAATTGCAAAGCATTTGGTAGGTCATTTATGTATAGGAGAAAGAGAAGAGGGCCAAGGACACTTCCCTGTGGGACACCAACTGTAATTGGTTGTGCAGAAGAGTTTGCCCCATTTGCGTACACATATTGGCTTCTGTTGCTGAGGTAAGACTTGAGGTAGTTGAGGGAGTGCCCTCTTATACCATAGTGTGACAATTTTACGTGGAGCAAGTCATGGTCAACTGTATCAAAAGCTTTACGTAAGTCAATGAAGATCCCCAGTGGGACTTCTTTTTTTCTCTATTGCAGTGTATATATGTTCTAGATTGTGTATAATAGCATCATTAGTATTTTTATTAGGCCTGAATCCAAATTGGCAGGGGTTGAGTATGTTTTGGGAGATAAGGTAGGAGTAGATTCGTTTATGAATTAATTTTTCGAAGATTTTTGAGAGGGTGTAAATTGGATATTGGCCTATAGTTATTCAACTCTGTTTGGTCTCCTCCTTTGTGGATCGGGGTGACCCTTGCTATTTTGAGTATTGTACTAGAGGTTATATGGCAGTACAAGGTAATTAAGAGTACTCTAAGATAGTAAATGTGGTATAAAACAGGTAAAGGTAATTAGACAAGTAATGGTTATTAAATGTCAAAAATGTTAAGAGTAAATTGAAATTATAGTAAAAATGATAATTATTAATTTTAGTAAGTAATATCAATTGATAGTATTTAAAAAATATGAAGTAATAATATGGACAGAAAGTATCAATTCAGCTAATGTTTAAGCAAACAATAGTAAATAAGAAAATTACATAAGGTGACTTATGCTTACTAGTAAAATCACAAAATGAGGTAGTTGATTATTTAATTACTAAGATTGTACAATGAAATTTGAACAATAATGGAGCAAAACATTCACTACACTACGTAGGCTTTTAGGTTGGACATTGTTTAGTTATTCTCTGTAAGATTAGTATCCCTGAGAAATCGTGATAGATTATTCTCGTTCGTTATTGTGTACAGTTGACCTACATTTGTTTTCCTAACAAGAATTTTCCCATCTCGTGTGAAGCATTGGTGTATTGTCATTATTCTCCCGCTTAAGTTTTCCGACTCTATAAAGGAGGTTCTGACATTTTTTGGCAAGACACTCGTTTATGTACACCTCTTTCATTAAGGTTTATGTATACCTCTGAGAATAAGTATAAATATCCTAAATTACTTGCAACAGATAGGACAAATTGTAGATATAAATTCAGAAATACTCCTGTTAGAACTTTGAGCCTAGCTCCTAGTCCTTTCATGCATACTGTCCACAGGATGAACATGGATGCACACTGAACTAGCTGCTTTGGAGGCAAAATAAAAATAAACCTTCAGTGACTAGTATTATATCCTTCTAGCCTTCATAGATGCTGTCTTGTTGGAACATCCCTTGTACACAACTTTCCTAATATGAATCCTAGTCCTGGCTTTCTCTGTAGGTGCCTTCCTCTTTAATTACATTATCAAAGGCACCAAACTTCAGAGCACCTGTGACTTGACCTGGTCTTTCTCTCTTGACCTTTCCTTTCTGCCTTTTTTCTTCTGCCTAGATGGATACTGTGTCCAGTGTAGCACATGTTTCCAGCATTACAAACTTGTGCCACACTGCACTATTCCTATCATGTGCATTAAGGTTCAGGGGACTGGGGTTATGCAATGTGGGGCTACCTTTCTCAGATCGCTGTTACCAAAATACACCTGACTCGGAATTAGGAAGTCCTGACGTTGGAACTTTTACTCATCGAAAGGACTTTAGCCTTGACAGTTCACATGAAAAATTATTAAAGATCAAGCATAGTATGTTATAAACTTGTTCGGTAAGTGCGTGTAGGCTGAAAAAATATTCAGTGAATGTTTTATTTTTTAATAGGAAAGAGATCTGACATGGAAATTCAACATTACCTGCGTCGCACTCAAGGCAACATGACTAAGACGCCGGTGGCTGTGGGTGTGTTAACACATTCTATGGCAGAGCAACATAGTCTTCCTAACACACCATACAAGGTGATAATACCCACCTCAGTCTACAGATAGTTATGGCTAATTGTGCTCATTTAAGAGCTTCAATTAAGCATTATTAGGCAATAAAAATACAATAAGAAGGACGAGAAACTGTTAAATAGGTTAGTTTCAATTTATTGGTAAGAACAAGGCTATTTATAGGAAACTGCTGAAATCTTGAGTTAGACAGCACCTGGGGAATGGTAGACAATCAGGTTAGATTCAAGGAAGAAGGAAAGTTTAATTGCTTGTCTCGCATGACAGCAGCAGTAACAGCCTGGTTGATCAGGCTCTGATCCACCAGGAAGCCTGGTCACAGACCGGGCCGCGGGGGCGTTGACCCCCGGAACTCTCTCCAGGTCTCCTGACCAGCATTAAGGAATCCCATTGAAGGAAAGGGGGATGGGGAGTAAGGATAAGATGGAATCATACACTGATGACAGGGTTGGAAAGTGGTGATACATGTGTGGCTTCTCAAAGGTACATGGGAAAGGGTCACTTAAAAGAATCTGGGGTAGTGTTAGGTGAGATTACATTTTGCAATACCTTGTGATGCTGGATCATAATACTATAGGGGGTCTCGCCATCTGTGCTGGATCATATTGTAGTGGGTCGCCTTACTGTTGGTGTTTATGCTTCCAGTGCTGGATTATAGTGTGGGGTTTGTGCCCTCTCCCCCCCCCCCTGCTAGGTAACCTATAATTCTTGTATTGGAGACACCTGGCTGGAGAAATAAAACTGAACTTATAGTACTAGAGTTCAGGGGAAAGTGGGTGGAGGAAAGTTTAGACTGGTAGACAGTTAAGATAGTGACCCTTTAAAAGGGATGGGAGAGGATCTTGGCTGGTGTGACCCTAAAGGGTGGGGGAAGTGGAATGCTTAGTCTGGTTACCTTCAATGGGATGCCTTGATGCTGGCAAAGGGTTCTTGATTGAAGAAATTCAAGCTACTCTTCCGGTCAGTTTTTTCCCATTATCCATTATCTCGATGGATTTACCACTTTTCCAAGAATATACACTGAAAATAAACTGGAAGAGGTACTGACAATAGTATTTGTTTGTACTATGTTGATTATAATTATGGGCAAATATTAAACCCATAAGAGTTAATTATCAGTGGCTGTAAATCATCTTAAAATTACTTTCAGAGGGCAGTTGCTGATATTGTGAAATTGCTTAAAAATGAGACCCAGAAGATGAACTTAACCATGGAAGACCTCCTGCCTCCGGTGGACCAGCCCTACTATCAGTACAGGTCAGTGGATGAGCTGTGCTGCTGCTGGTACAAGTCAGTAATCATACACAGTTAGGTAAAAGGACACTTGCAACTAATGCAGTTATTTACTGTGGTAATGTTTCGCTCTGCAGAAGCAGCATCAAGCTTAAGTTCCTGGAGAGCGAAACGTTGCCACAATAAAATGTTGCAACAGTTGCACGTCCCCCCCTTTTTTTTTAACCTAACATTGTCGACAATTCTGCCAACATTATCATACACCCTAAACTTACTCTTGTTCCCTCCTTCCTCCTCAGCCTCTGAAGTTGTAACATTCTTCCACCTAGCACTGATGTAAATTTAGACTAGTACCCCTACATTGAAGGATTTAGTGTTGAAGGCCTCTTTAGTCTTATTATAATCAAAACTAAGTGCTAAACACACCAGTGTTATATAGCCTCTTGGTCTAAAGAATTGGAACTATCCTCTTTCCTCAATTATACCTGCTTAATCTCTTCCTGCATACAGTTTTCTAGGTGCTATATGACCCAGGCAAGTGTTTACCAATGAATATTTTAAAAGTAACTGTCACTGTAATAGAAAACTGTTTGCAGTGGCAGTGTTCCTGGCTCTTGTTCAGAGGAAACGGAGTGGTTGGTATATGAAGTAGAGATGAACACAACCTCTGAACTGCTACACACACTCAGGATGCAGTCAGACGTGCAATCTTTCTTTGACATGGTTCAAGCTTCCTCCGATATATTTTACTCAAACTGGTGAGTAGCATGTTAGTATAGTTTGCATGGTTATGCCCCTTTTCCCCATCTGAATGAAGCACCTTGATGCCAGGGAATGTCTTGATTGAATGAATTAATGCTGCTGCTCTTGCATCTTGCCACTGATAACTCAGTTTTCCCAGGTGCTGTATGACTCTTACAGATTTAGTAAGTCCATACTAATTCTATTAGTTATGATCAGAAGTTAATTTGATTGTGTATATACATTACAAGGAGGTAGATTATAGACAGCAATTGCCCAGGGAGGTACTACCATCCTGCCAAGTGAGTGAAACCGAAACCTGTAATTGTTTTACATGATAGGATTGCTGGTGTCTTTTCAGTCTCCTAAACCTGCAAGGTTTCAGGGACATCTTGCTACTTCTAGTTACTTAGGTCATAAGACACATACATGTACAAGCATATATACACACCCCCTCTGGGTTTTCCTCTATTTTCTTACTAGTTCTTGCTTATTTCCTCTAATCTCCATGGGAAAATGGAACAGATTCTTCCTCCGTGAGCCATGCGTGTCGTAAGAGGAGACTAAAAATAAATATATACATATATATTTAAAAGTAGAAACTTTAGTTTTTCATTTTGGTTCACCTGGCCTCTGGGATACTACCAGTTTGTTGAAAGGACATATTAACAACTGCAATTGCTTATTTTAACTATTTACAGGAGTGGAGCATCAAATGGCATTAAACTACAGGCTGCAAAGATGCAACCCAATGAGATAAATGAAACTTCATCAGAAATGGAAACTCCTGAAGCTAACAAGAATGTCATGGAGCCTGCAGAGGGCACACTTGGTATCCTTATGCCAGTATCGAATACAGTGCCCATTTTCCCAGAGGCAACTCTTGTTGCATCAGAAGTTATTAGCATGAGCCTTCAGAGTGTTGTACCAGTGAGGACAAGAACCCAGAACACAACTTTACCATTTTCTACTTCAAGAAGCACCACCCATTCCAATATTGACTCGTTAGAAAAGGCACCATCAAGCAATGGCTCGAGCACTAACCAATTAAACAAGGAAATGTCACATACTGCCCCATCAAGTGAGCTACAGACCACTACTTCATTACACACAATTACCCCAGTAGACAGTGGGCTAGAAAGCAATTTCAACATGCATGCAAATGGCACATCATCAAGCAGTGGGCTAGAGAGCCCTTTAGTGCACACACAAACTACTGAAACACTGGGTTCCCAAGGAATGGCACCAGTGCCAAAGCTGTTTGCTTTTGTTGGAGTGATTGTAACTATTTTTTTTATATTATAGTTAAGCTGCATTGTTTTTATGCCTTTTATTAAAATTACAAATGTATATTTTCTTCCAACCAATGGATAACATTGCTTGATGGCAAAATTTAAGTACTGGATAATGTCCCTGGAATTCAAATTTAAGATACCTTGATGCTGAAGTGCTCTTGATCACTGGCATTAAAAGTACTCTTTCCTATTTGGATTTGAACTTAATCACAATTTTTTTTAATAACTGGGGGGGAGGGGGGCAATAATCAGGTTGACATCATTCTCTATTTGATAATTTTGGAGTCTTCTAGGCTGGAATAACGTCTGAGTAACCATCGTTGCTGCTGGGATATACAGATAACCCAGTGGTTAAGTTGGAGACTAATGCATTTCTTTTTTCTTGGGGGGGGGGGGAGATATAGGTCAAAACTGTTTTTTTTACTTATTGATATTATTTTCATGGGGAAGTGTTAAGCCCATAGGCATCAAACAGTCTTTGGGGAATAGGAGGTAATCATGTTTGATTCAAGGTTAGTGGCTCCAATTACTTGGATGGAAAAACCCTTAACTGGCACTGAGTACCCTTGAAGGGAACCATGTGGTTTTGTTACCAAAATATGTAAAATTTCACTTATTTGTGACATTCAAAACAAATTGATCACTTGGACCTTTTTTTTTTTTTTTTTTTTTTTTTTAAACTAAAGGGAAACTCCTCCATTCTTGTGGACAATCAGATGTCCACTCGATTGTCTACCAAGACAATTTTTTAATAACTGGGAGGCAATAACCAGGTTATTTAAGACTTCATACTTTCTTTGATAGATTTTGTAGTCTTCCAGGCTGGCATAACATCTGTATCTGAGTAGCCATCACTGCTGCTCGAGTCATCAGATTCCAGTTTATTTGGTGTGGTGGTCAGTGAGGCTTCAGCTGAGCCTTTGTAAGGTGACTGGCTGGGTTCAGTGTCACATTCAGAGTCACTGTCAGTTTTCGTACTTTCTTCCTCAAATGTTTTTTTACATTTTCTTGTATTCTCTGATCGTCATCACTAGAGAATGAATCAGTTTCTTTAGTTCCTAAGTAATTTACTTTAGTTTCAAACATAGAAAAAGTTGGTGCAGATATTTCTTTGCCTTTTTATTTTGATTTTGCAATGTCACTATGACTTGTACCTTTCACTGCCTTTGATTTCACATAACCATCACTGGATAACTTATATTTAGACTGCAAAGACTCACTTTTGTTCTCATTTTCATTCTTTTTCTTTTTAAACTCAACATTTTTATTATTCTTGCCAGATAAAGAATCAGCAGTAAAGTCGTCATTGCTGTTCTCTGGAGAAGTTATCCTCACTTGTTTTTCCCACTGTCTTCTGCTTCCGTGGGCTTAAATAAACAGGATACTTTTTATTAGGATACAATTCTTCAAATATATCACGTTGAAAGAATGTAAACAATGTCTTGCGATGAACGCCAAGATACAATCTACGTGAATTTTTGTTCATGTTTTCCACATACTGTAATATTTGTTCTGCATATTTTTCCTTAAGTTCTTCACAACGTTCAGTATATCTTTGCTTCTCATCCTTGGACAGGTTTTTCCATTCTTTTAAACACTCATTTTTGATCTGGGACTGTGATTCATATTTATCTTGGGCCAAATGTTTTACCTTCATAAAGAAGAGCATAAAAGGGCTCTTAGGATCAAATGCTTCGGATGGTTTTAACAGTTGATGGGTACTTGCAGATGGGGCGGTTTTCTTAGTATTTTCTCCTCTTCAAGCGGGGGCTCCTTGGTGTGGTGAAGAGGCTCTTGGTCTGAGGAATTAGACCTGTCGATCTCCTTCCTCAGTCCGAACCTAATTACCCCCCAATCTCCCCTTCCCTATCCCATCCTCCCCCTTTTTTCCTTTCCTCCTCCTCCCCACCCCTCCCTTTTGCCCTTCCTCTTTTTGGCTTTTGGGATTTTTCCCACAGGCGCGCTAGTTCCTAGGTAGGGGAAAGGGTACCGGGGTCCATCCCATTCCGTTGAGGTTCTTGGCGGTGGCGTGGTTTGCCGTGGAATCTGGATCGCCTGGGGATGTCCAGATCCCTCTCCGGTATCCTGGAGGGTGGCTTTGGGTGACTGGTGTATCTCGGGAAGCCACCTTTCAGATTCCAGGGGTGGTGGCTGAAGGAAGTATGCTTTGTGGCGGATATCCAGCCACCCTCTTTTGTCCACTGTGGTAGCTCTGCAGATGTGGGGTTGCTATCCCGGATTGCTGGTTTACTGGCATGAAGGGTAGGGTATAGCATGGGTTCCATGCTGCATCTGCGCTACTTGGGGTGCTGAGGTCTTCTTGGGCGTGGAGGGAGATTTCTGGCCCTTTCATTCCTCCTAGGAACTATCCCTCCCTGCTCTCCCCCCCCTTTTATTTTTTTTATTTTTACTTTTTTTTTTTTTCTTAAAAAGTAGTAACCTAACCATGGAGTCCCATATCCATGACCCCGCTACCCCTGGGCCCCTTATTGTTACCGCACCCTGTTCTGACCTCGCCTCGCCTTTTGGCCACTCTTTGGACACACCTAAGGCCCCTGTACCTCTTGCTGGTGCTGTTTCGTCACCCGCTTCAAGTGCTGGGGTTTCGACTGACTAATTCGATTTGTCTGACCTCTGCTCTTTGACCATGCTTCCGGCCTCTTCCTCTATGGTGTGGCAATTTTCGAATCTCCAGCCCGTCCCATGTGGGACTGACTCTGGTCCCACTTCTAAACCCCAACGACACTCTCCTGATGTTACTTCTTTACCTTCCCATTCTACTTGGAAAAGACCGACACGTCATGCACTCCCTCTCCACACTCGGTTTTGGACCACACAATGGACTAAATTCTTTACTTTAAGACAGACTTCTTCTACTGCCTATCTTTCCAACCATAGTATTGGTAAAGTGCTCCTACGCCACGTTGGTAGAGATATTTCCTTTCATGCTCTTAAGAGTGGTACGCACATCATCACAGTCCAGAATTCTACCCAAGCTCATGATCTTTCTTTCACATATCGATACTATTCCTATCACTATCGAAAAACATCATTCCCTCAATTCTTGTGGTACTGTTATTCTGCCCCATACCATAGTCCAACAGAATTTCCAGACGTGTCAATGACATTCTCGAACAGCTGGAACTCCAAGATCTCCCAATTCTCAAGGTAGACACTTGCATTCTTTCTGCCCGCGGGCGAAGACGATGCCCTTGCAACGTGGCTCGTTTAACTTTTGACAGCCGTGAACTCCCATCCTGTTCATGTAGCAGGACATCGGTTACAAGTACGGAAGGTGATCCCTACACCGCAACAGTGTAGGAATTGAAGGTTGAGACACTTATGCAGCACATGGGAATCTTTATTCAGGAAACGTTTCGCCACACAGTGGCTTCATCAGTCCAATACAAAGAGGAAGGTGTAAGGAGAGGAGGAGAATGAGGTAATCAGTCCCTCAACCTTTGGACGAAGACCTACTTCGACTAGTGGATGGTACCACTATGACCCCGCCTCCATCTGCTTCACGTCACCTCACTACAGTATATAAGCCACGTCTACGGCCCTATGCTGTACATTCTACAAGATTGATGGATTGAACACATCGACTCCAGGTTGAGGGACTGATTACCTCATTCTCCTCCTCTCCTTACACCTTCCTCTTTGTATTGGACTGATGAAGCCACTGTGTGGCGAAACGTTTCCTGAATAAAGATTCCCATATGCTGCATAAGTGTCTCAATCTTCAACTTGTCGGTTTTTCAAACCATTCATCACAATGTAGGAATTGCTGGCGATCTGTCCACCCAGCAAAATATTGCAGATCTATAGCCGAATGCCCAGTCTGTGGTGCCGATGACCATTCTAATACGCCTTGCAGTCACTCCCTCTTGCCTTAATTGTCATGAGGCTCGCCCTTCGTACTCTCGCCTTTGCCAGGTCTACTTAAATGAGCGTGAAATTCGTTGCCTCAAAAAGGCAGAAGGTCTCCCTTATGCTATGGCAGTTTCTCATCTTCGCTTCCAAGGGAGACAACCCAGTGTTTCTTATTCTCGTGTTTCAAAACTCCCCCCCACTTCTGGGGTCCCATCTTCTGCAGCCTCCTCTGTGGTTGCCAGTCCCATAGTCACTCCTGTATCTAATTCTTTTGCTGTCCTGGGCTCGGACGTCCCTACTTCAACACCTCAGTCTGTCCTCGCTTCGTGTTCTCCCTCACAAACCCCGGTATCGACAAGACCTCGTATGACACCTCCCAATCATCCCTCTACTTCTCAGAGATCAAAAAAATCTCCTTTAACCCCTCCTTCCCTTCATCCACCTCCATATTTTACCTTCCCGGTCTCTGTACCTGGGTCTTCACCTTTCACTGGCTGTTAAAAGTGTGGAGGTTCATCATCCTCCTTGTTCCTTGTACTGTGCCTTCCTCCCCTGTCCCCTCCCAAGTTTCCTCTTCTGCCACCTCCCAGGTTTCTGCCTCTTGTCCCCTCCCACACTTCTCTAGTTCCCTCCACCCTCTCGCCTCCCTCCCCCATACCTTGGTACAGTCCATTACAGTTCCGATCTTTACTCAAACTCCTTCTCCTTCCATCTCCAATATTCTCTCGTACGTCGTCTCTGAACTCCGAAACACTTGAAGCAATCTCTGAATATATTGGAGACCAAACCATCAGTGGACACTGATCCACCCTCTGTTCCTTCTCTTTCCTCTTCTCCATCTGCGCAGCAACTCCTTTCTTCACAGCACGCCGTTCCTTCGCTGCTTGAACGTTTTCCTTTGCCATGGCATGTGGACTTCTTTGACCCCTCTAGTCCGTAGGTACCTTTACCTGCGGATTTCAGGCGTCTTTATCATTGCCAATCATGGCAACGATGGCAATGGGGTGAGCTTCAGATGTTGCTCTCCCAGTTTTCTCCTGTTGGTGTTTGCTTACAGGAACCAAAATTACTCTGCTGTTATCTATCCCATCTCGGGCTATAATTTATTGTATTCTTCAGATACTTTTCCTGATGGGACCTTTAATGAAAGTGCCCTTCTACGCACTGATATTCCGTACCATCAGCTATTTGTTCGTACTTCACTGCATTACACAGCAGCCTGCATCCACTTGCATAGGTGGTATACACTGTTCTTTGTATCCCTCCTTCTCGGGCATTATCTATCCCAGATATTGCCTTTCTTGTTTCATCATTACCGCTACCACTTGTTACTTGGCGACTTTTAATGCCCATCATTTCCTCTGGGGGGGGGGTCTCACTGTGATTCCTGTGGCATTCAGTTAGAGGCTTTTCTTGCTACCCACCCCCTCCATGTTTTAAATACAGGTACTCTCGCCCATTTTGATCTTGGACTCGTACTCTTGCAACGATCTCTCGGTCTGCTCTTCCTCCGCTGCATTAGACTTCACCTGGTCTGTTCTCCCGGATTTACATGATAGCCATCATTTCCCAATTGTTCTTACTTTCCCTTCATATTCACCACCTCTTCGTAACCCATGCTGGCAATTTGGAACCTTTACTCACAACTGTTTTTAGTGAGGCTCCTTCGTCCTCCATTGATGAGCTTTTACACTTCTTGTCCTCAGTTTTAACCGCAGCTTCTCATTCTATACCCCAAACTTCAGGCAGGCATTCTCAGAAATGCGTGCCTTGGTGGTCTCCTGCTTATGCTCGTAGTATGTTTGAAATGCGCTGTGTGTGGGGGGGGGGGGGCAGGTACCGGTACAATAAAACTACGGAGAGACTTCTTGATTTTAAGCAGAAGCATGCGATCGCTCGCCGTGTCGTCCGTGACACTAAACACACTTGCTGGCAAGATTGTCTCCACCATCGCCTCTGCTTCCTCTGAGTGCAGTCTGGAAACAAAAAGTATGAAAACTGAGTGGTAAATATTCTCCTGACCCGGCTCCTGTTTTGTGGGTTGCCGGTGTTGATATAGCGAACCCACTAGATGTTGCCAATGAAATTGGCAATCGTCTGGTCCGTATTTCTCGGCTCCATCTATGCTCCTCGTTTCTTTCCTCAGTCTACCAGAGTTAGCACCCTTGGACTTTTCTTCTCTCAGAGAAGAGCAGTATAATGTGCCTTTTACATTTCAAGAACTGGAGGCAACACACTCAGCTTGCTGATCATCGGCAGCCGAGCCCGATGACATTCATATTCGTGTACTACAACATTCATCAGTCAGCCCTTGCAGTCCTATTACGCCTTTTCAATCTTATTTGGTCACGAGGAGTTCTTCCACAGCTGTGGAAATCTGCCATTGTTCTCCCTTTCTGCAAACCAGGTACTATGGGACATGAAGCCTCCCACTATAGTCCCATTGCTCTTACCAGTGCAGTTTGCAAAATGATGGAATGCCTGGTAAATAAACGTTTAGTGTGGTATTTAGAGACAGTTTCTCCACTCGTCAATATGGCTTTCGTAAGGGCCGTTCTACCATAGACCCCTTACTACGCTTGGATACGCATGTTCGTAATGCCTTTGCAAATAACCACTCGGTTATTGCCATATTTTTTGACCCTGAGAAGGCATATGACAACTTGGAGGTATAATATTTTGGCCCAAGCCCACTTCTTAGGCCTCCGAGGCAATCTACCAGCTTTTCTTAAGAACTTTTTAATTGATAAGACATTTCCGTGTTCGGGTTAATAATGTGCTCTCCCCGGACTTTATCCAAGCTGAAGGTGTCCCCCAGGGATGTGTTCTGAGCACAACACTTTTTCTCCTTGCTATAAATGATTTGGCCTCTAGTCTTCCATCCAATATTTGGTCATCACTCTGTTGATGACTTTGCTATTGCATGTGCAGGCGCTGACTGTCACCTCATTAGTTTCTCTCCAACATGCGGTCGACTGTGTTTCCAATTGGGCCACCACACATGGGTTTAAATTTTCCAGTACCAAAACTCTCCAAATTACTTTCACTAGACGCTCTGTCATCTCCGATCCTTTGTACCTCTATGGCTCCCATATCCCTGAACGTGATACAGGTTTCTAGGCCTCCTCTTTGACTGTAGGTTATCCTGGAAACCTCGCATTACCTCTCTGAAGGCAACTTGTCACACCCGGCTGAACCTTCTTAAAACCCTTGCTCATCTTTCATGGGGAGCTGATCGTCGAACCCTCCTTCGCCTACATTCCACCCTCATTTTATCGAAACTTGATTATGGTGACCAGATCTATTCAGCGGCCTCTCCTGCTACTCTAGCCTTAACCCCTTACAGCACCAAGGGTTAAGTTTATGCCTTGGTGCTTTTTGCTCTTCCCTTGTTGAGAGCCTCTATGCAGAAGCGAACGTTCCATCCTTATCTGATCGCCGTGATGCCCATTGCCTTCGCTACTATGTACGCTCTCGTGACCTTCGCAATCCTTCCATTTATAGAATGGTCACCGATATTAGTAGACATTCTTTTTTGTTCGCCGCCTGTTTGCTCCGTCCCTTCTCTCTTCGCCTACATTCGCTCTTGTCTTCTCTTCAATTACCACCTTTCTATGTTCATGTAGAATCTCACTTTTCTCTACCCCCCTGGGAAGTTCCAGCTGTTCGAGTCTGTTGTTTCTCACTCCCTTGCTCGAAAACCCAACTGTCTACTGTAGCTTCCCGCTCGTTTTCTTGACCACTTCCACTCTCTCATGCCATTGCAGTGTACACAGATGGGTCTAAGTCTTCTGATGGCGTAGGATTCACAGCAGTTTCCGGACAGCGTCGTACGAGGGCATTTACTATCTTCGGCTAGTATTTTTACTGCTGAATTGTATGCCATTCTTGCAGCACTTATCCGTATTGCATCTATGCCTGTCATTTGTGGTTGTCTCACTCCCTTAGTGCTTTACAGGCTATACAGAAATTTGATACACCTCACCCCTTAGTCCTCCATATCCAAATTTGGCTACGCCACATCTCTACCAAGCATATTGTTTTTTGTTGGGTTCCTGGTCATGTTTATGTACAGGACAATGAACAGGCAGACACTGCTGCACGATCAGCAGTACATGACCTACCAGTTTCTTAGGGGTGTTCCATTTACGGACTATTTTGTTGCAATATCTTCCCACCTTAACACCCGTTGACAACAACGTTGGTCTACTCTGCTCGGTAACAAACTTCAGTCTATTAAACAGAGTGTAGGTTACTGGCCGTCTTCTTGTCGCCAGTGTCGAGGTTGGGAGACTACTCTCTCTCGTCTTCGCATTGGCCATACTCTTCTTACTCGTGGATATCTCGTGGAGAGGCGCCCTGCTCCTGAGAATTGTCAGGTTCCGTTATTGGTCAGCCACATTGTTAGACTGCCCACTTGATCAACGAGCATGCAGAATTTATCTCCGTTGTCTTCGCTCCGCTGCTCTTTACCTTCCCTTCTCTCTGATGGACCCACCTTTCATCCAGACTCGCTGACTTTTTGACAACTGACTGACTTGACAAACTGATACCTTCAGCCCTTTCTACCTCAATCTCTTGCTACCCTCTAACCCCGCACTATCCCCTGCCCCGCTGTTTTCTGTAACCCACTGATCATCCCTCCCCTCTTCTGCCACTCAATACCCTCGCTTCCTTCCCTACCCTGCAGCGCTGTATAACCCTTGTGGCTTAGCGCTTAATTTTTATTATAATTAGGATTTTGTTTCCTTACTTTTAGATCTAACTGGATTATGGAAACATGCAATTACGTTTTTTATAACCTGCATGAACTGTATCACTGTAGGCAACAGCAGCATTTCACCCCTCCATGGAAGATGTTCATTTAATATCACATACCTGCAAGTCCCTCCCAAGAAGCTCATTGCTAGTAATCCCTTCCTTAAATCTCTTGTTTAAGCAACTGCTCAAGGAGAAATTTCTCGCCTAACTGGTAGTAATAAGTTATCAAAAGTTATATACACTGATGGATCTAAACAAGAGTCTTCTGGCAGGGCTGCATCTGCTCTTGTTGCCACCTCCCTAGTTAAGAAGGATAAATTTGTTGAACTAGGCATAAGAATTAACAACTGGGCATCTACACTGGAAACTGAATTGTTTGCAATCCTAATGGAGCTGAAGCTAACTTTAGATACTGAGTTTGACTGTTATCATTACTGATTGTCATCATTGAAGGCTCTTGACTCGTATGACTCAAACATGCTCATTGGAGAAGCCAGGTAAAGATGCTCAAAAATCCAGGACAAAGGAATTAATGTACAATTGCTATGGATCCCATCACACTGGATTACTCCTTCACGATAGTTTGTTAGCCAAGAAGAGTACCCTGAAGGAGAATGTAGAATATAACTGGTATATCTGCCTAGCATTAGGAATAATATTAGGAGGAAGTAAATAATGAAAATTATTTATAGAAATGCAGTTAGTCTGAGTAGATCTATAACCCACTATAATAACATGAATGTAGAAAAGTGTGTTTATGGAGGAACTCCAAACGTGAACACTGACTGATGTTGTAGTGGCCAGGCTTAGGCTTGGTTTATAGTACTTTTGGCAGTTTGGGGGAGACAAACTAAATGCATTTGTGGTCAGGCATATGGTCACTGTCTTGAACACTGCTTAATTGTCCACTTACTGAGGAATGCACAGTATAATATGTGACATGTCAAGATATGTTATTAATGAAAATAAGATACCAGATATACTAAGCAAATTTCCTAAATTTGCTTGTAACAGATAATTGAACTGTAGATATAAATCCAAATGTACACTGGCTAACCCTTTTGGGACCTAGTTCCTAGGCCTTTTGTGTATCCGTGTGTTTTTGTGCTGCCGTCCACAGGATGGATATGCGGTGCACAAACGAGCCACTTCGGTGGCAAAATCTAAAATTTTACTTTTACCTCTGGAAAACATTAGTTATTAAAATATGTAGATGAAATTTATTATGAGATACAATGTTTTCTTAGTCTGTTATTAGACTACAAGATTGGTGCATATTTTTTCAACACTGGCTATCTCCCACCAAGGCAGGGTGACCCAAAAGAAAAAATACTTTCATCACTCAACACTTTCACCATCATGCATACATAATCACTGTCTTCAAAATAATGCATCAGATCTGTTACAACATGGGACACTCAGGAAATGGTGCTGTATGTTAGTAAAACATGACCAGATATTCATCTGGGACAGCATTAAACTGGCCATTTATCCCCTTGTCTGTCTATTCAAGGAAGTTTCCAGGATAGCAATAATTTGTGAATCAGTATGCACGAGAAACTTGTAGGGGTAACTATCTTCATGGGCTATGACCACATTGCCTAGGAAAGGCCCTCTTCCCAGTGTGGCTAAAGGCATTGGTCTCCCAAGTGTTCTTTAATGGTGTACTTTGGAGACTAAGGCTTTGAAGCTCTAGTTACCTTCAAGGAGGTGCCTTGTGCTAGAAAAAGGCTCTGGATAAAAGGGACGAACTTCCTTGCCATGGATCAAACTGGATTACCTCCCATTCTGTAAGTGCTGTATATACAACCTCGAGAGGTTTTGTGGTTTGCTAGGTCGATAATCTCTCGTACTCGTGTGCACAGAGGAAAGCCATCCCACAATGTAGGAAAGCTTATAACAGTGTCAGCAGGTTGAGGCAATGGCTCCTTGAAGTTGGCGATTCAGTGGTGGCTAGTAGCTAAAATTAGTGCAGGTGCTGCTTGAGAAAATTTTTAGCCATTTTTTTTTTTTTTTTTTTTTTTTTTTTTTTTTTTTTTTTTTTTTTTTTTTTTTTTAACCTTTTAAAAGGTCCAAACAAATCGACGTTCAAATTCGTAGTGCTACAAAAGTAATCTATTTTTTACATATTTTTAAATGTAAAAAAAAA
>NC_069489.1:19792609-19871000 GCF_026875155.1 Cherax quadricarinatus | reverse complement strand
TGACTGAAGTCTGTATGCCTCACTGTTTCTCTAATATTTGTTTCCTAAGTGACAGTGAAACCACATTTTCAATGTGGTTCTTTGACTTCTATTTTTTTTTTTTTATTTATTTCTAAGTCTTTTGTCCATGTTGCATCACCTCCAAACAGTAAACACTCGCAAAGTTGTAAAGCCAACTTTTCTGTTGGTACCATTCAGAATTAAAGCTACAAACGTATTTCTTGTTGCTGATTCCTGGCTGAGATATTTGAATATCGTGTTGAATGGCCTCTTTTCTTTAACTCTTTCTCATGGAGAGAACTGTGGAAACTTAAGTAGTTGAAGTTCACTTAGTCACAGAACTTATTTCTTGGGGATGCAAGGAGGCCACGATAAAATTATTTAAATTTTCTGTAGAATAAAAACTGAAAAAAAGAAAAATTAAAATAGCTGGAAGCATGATAATCATCTAATTCTACACGTCATCACATTCAAGAATATGGTACATCGTTTTTAAACACAACACACGTCAGTCAAAAAGAAACTACCTCATACTTGCACAGCAGGGTTGGCACTGCATCAGTGACAGTGCTACATATTATCTTGGACATGTGACATGCGCACAACAGCCAGTCGCTGGAACTGAGGTGCAGTTCTATACAAGGATTTTCGTAACTTTTTCATGTACTAGGGGATGGCTACTGACATTAAGCTTAAGGATTATATAATGTACAAGCACACCTATAAAGAATTAAAGAAAAACTTACTATACAGTGGTACATATCTTGACTTAAGAGTTTTCAGTTACAAGCAGTCGCTTGGTAAATTTTTTGATTCGAGTTGCGAGCCACAATCATTTAAGAGTGAGCTTCGGATATGCCACCACTGCATATACAGGTCAGCCATCACTAATCCGGCAATCATTTATCTGGTTCCATCAATAATCTGGCTCTAATTTTGGCTAACATAATTTTAAATTTCATCATCATGCTGACTCGCATTGTGCAGATGGTTGTAAATCCACAGCAGCAAGCCAGTAGAGAAAGCAGTAATGAATGAAGATGTACCAAACAGTCTTTTGATAGGTTAAGTGTATTCTAACCTAACCACTCTGTAATCTGGCACACTACAGGTTCCAATGATGCCAGATTAGTGATGGCTGACCTGTATATGTATGTATGTACGTACAGTGGAAGTCCAGTTTTTGAACTTAGTTCTAGAAGGTAGTTCTAAAACTGAAACGTGCGAAAACCGAATCAATATTTCCAATAAGAAATAATGTAAATCCAATTAATCTGTTCCAGACCCACAAAAATATTCAATATACATTTTTTAAAGAACAACTAGTTTTTACATACACAACAATTATAAATACATGTACAGTAGGGCCCCACTTTTCGGCGTTTCGCCTTGCAGCATTCCTCTAATACAGCGATCTCAAATTATGACCATAACTTTCTATACGGCAAGTGGTCTTTCAAATAAGGCATGGGCCACCCGGTTTGTTTACATTCTCCATGAGCACGTCTCTAATAATCACTCTTGGGCACATTAAATGTCTAATTTTACGTCAACATAGACATTTTCATTAATCAGTCTGATATTTTCTTCAAAGTTATATAAGAAACACATAGCATATAAACATGCTGGTTTATATGCCATGGAGGTGCGGTTGCTGGGTGGTGGGAAAACATTACATAATAATAATCACTCTTGGGCACATTAAATGTCTTATTTTATGTTAAACATTTTCATTAATCCATTTTCATTAACAAAATGTAGTGACCAAAACCAGATGCATTCGTCTGGTTTGTTTACATTGTGTGGGTGGGGTGGCGAGGGCTGCGCTTCCTGGCTACCCATACTTTCTACTGACTTCATACAAATAAAACTCGCATCTCGCCCTGCATTAAGACTACAGATATTTTAAGGTAATTAACGAGTGTGCTATATACATTTTATTGCTCTAGGGAGCTTAATGTTGTAGTAGGTATAAGTGCCAGTGGCCAGGCAGGATGCCATATCTCCCACACGACTTTGTACATAAAAATACTTTTCACTTCTCGCCCTACATTAAGACCATTAAGACTACAAAATATTTTAAGGTAAGTAATGTCTACTGTATATGCATTTTATCGCTCTAGGAAGCTTTAAGCATCATAGTATAGTATGTGGGTGGGGTGGCCAGGAGGGCTACCACACCTGACTTCTTAGAGTAAATACTACTCGCCTTTTGCCCTACATTAAGACTAGACATATTTTGAGGTAAATGAGTGTACTGTGTGTTTTTTTTTTTAATGCCTAGTTCTATTGCTAGCTTAATATATTTGTGTAAACTTATCTGGCATTTATATGCGTTTATAAATGGTAAAAATTGAGTTCTGCTTTCCGGCAGTAGCCTGGAACCTAACCTGCCGAATAAGTGGGGCCCTACTGTAGTGCTTAAATGAGTAATGAAATAGATTGAACATAGTCACATTTACGTACTTTTGTTGACGCTTGTTGGCATCTGGAAGATAGGGAGGACTTATTGCCTTGACCACTGCCTCCACCACGGAGGGTAATGTTTACTTGAGGATAAACAAAGCCAAACTGACTGACGACACCTGTGCGGGCAGGTCTGGTACGTGGGCCAAAACACAGGACAGTGCAAAACTCAGAGCAAAATTTAGCTGGAAAAAACGCTCTAAATGAAACCGCCGAAACTCGGGGTTACACTGTACGAGCAAATTGAGTTGAGCTCGGTCATGGAACAAATTGAACTTGCAAGTCAAGGTACCACTGTATTGAATGTTATTGATAATATCGAGTGAAAATAGTGCTCCAGTTCCACAGTGCCTATTCACAAGCCGCCACTGGCAACAGCTTTATTATACAAACTTTAATAGTTTAGTGCTTCCCACTAACCTTACTGACTCTGCCTCTGGCATACTCCTAACTTAAGCTGGTCTCTGATCTTTGCATATTTCATCTTTAGCATATCCGGCCATGCAGAGCTGTATGCCTCGTGCGGGTTTAGTGCTTAGTTTTGATTGTAATTGAATTTGGTAAGGGGCTCTTGATCCAAGAAGTTAATTGCCCTTCCTTGTAAATAACCAGATTCCTCCCATTTCCCAGGCACTACTACCCCTACATACTGAGCATTCTATGAATATTTTAATTTTTCCCATTTTCAAAGGGATGAAGGTGGGAGAACCCTTCAAGGGAGGTGTTTTAATGCTAGTGAAGAAACCTTGATCCAAGGAAATAGTTTCCTCAAACTGTTTAGGATAAAAAAAAAAAATACATTTCCAAGCCCTTTAATTTTGGAGGAAGCACTTAACCCATGGGGGTTATAGTGCCTGGGAGAAAAGTTTGATTCAAAGATACAAATCCTTGGATCAAGAGTCCCGTCACCAACAGAGGCCAGGTAAATTGATAGCTATGGGTTTAGTACTTCCCCTTTAACAGAAGTGGAGAGCAGCCCAGACACCTGAGTTGGTGTCCCTGGTGGGCATAAGACAATTCCTATGTTGGATACCTGGATGACAAGAACTTCAACCAATGAACTGAAGCTCCTTCCTGGGATTAAATCCCAAATGCTTCCCAGACCCCCAGGTGCTATGACCCTTATGGGTGCTAACACCAAAAAATCAAACTATCATCTTTCTGCTACTTTGGGATGCTCTGTTCCACTGAGAATTGTCAGGCTCCAATTTGCCATATTCTATAGAACTGCCCTGTTTATCAATGAGCACACAGAATTTACCTCCAATATTGTCACTGCTCTAACACCCTTACTTTATCTTCCTCTGTATAGCCCTTGTGGCTTAGCGCTTCTTTATTATAATAATACTTTATCTTCCCTCCTTGCTGATGGCCCCGTCCTAGACTCCTGATGTTTTAGTAGCAACTGATTTATTGCACTTTTATAATACCTCCTTTAGCACTCCTCACAGCCCTTTCTAATTCTACCTCTGTTGTCCTTTCCACCCCTGGCTGCTGCTCTGCTCCAGCAACACCCCCAGCCCTGAAGTACTGTATGACCTTTATGGGTTCAGCCTCTAGTTATGATCACTGAGGAAATGTTCATGTATTCTGGGGATGCCTCTTAACATCCAACCCCCTCAAGGGAGGTTCCTTGATGCTGGTGAGGGGGCTCTTGATCTGTGCTCCAGTTCCCTGAATTAAACCTGAATGCTCCCCCCCCCCAGCACTGAATAATACTTATGGGTTAAGTCCTCCCCCCCCCCCACTGACTGGTGGGTTTAGTGCTTAGTTTTAAGCATTCTCCCTTGACTGTCATCCCACAGTGCTCACCCATGAATAAAATGCAAGTAATCATCTGACAAGTGTTTACTGACATCACTAATAGCAATGAAACAAGATTAGATTTGAGGTATTGTATAATACACGTGCCTGAAAGTACCTCAGCACTGTTTGAAATATAAAGGGTCGCAAAAGTGAATTAGGAAAATATTTAATTTGGTGAAACCTTGATGAAACAAAACATACATAAGGAATACTGCATCTCCTCACTTAGCGATGTACTTGTTTAGTGATGACTGGCTCTCTGACCAGTATGCATACCCAAAGAATGTATATTAGAGCTGATTTCCTCTATTCTGTTTATTACAATATACAGTACACTACTGTGTGAACATTTAAAAAAATATACCAGAAATGTTATAAATGGTGCAAAGGTGACATTAAAACAATATCAAAGATGGTTGACAAACCCACTACCTGTACAGTATGCTCCTTGCTTGGTAACGAATTGGTTTGCCAACATGGACTTTAGCAACAAAACTCCATCATTAAGTGAGGAGAGGCTGTAATATACACAACACAAACACTGAATCCCCCCAAAAAAAGGTGGATATAAGAGGAATAAAACAAAATACCAGTATTATAGATGTCCAGGTTTAGTGTCTAGTGACCTTTGTAATCACATTTGACTGGACAGGGTAGTTCATGAGTACTGTATGAAACTCGGCTTGTCTTGTTCCCAAACTCCTCGCCATACATACTTCCTCTAAGGAAATGAAGCAACTCCTTTCTTCGATCAAACTTGATTACCTTCTGTTCTGCATAACTCCTACAGATTTAGCAGTAGTAGGTTGGTAGACAGCAACCACCCAGGGAAGTACTACCGTCCTGCCAGATGACTGTGAAACAGAAACCTATAACTGTTTTGCATGATAGGATTGCTGGTTTCTTTTTCTGTCTCATAAACACGCTAGATAACAGGGATATCTTGCTACTCCTACTTACACTTTGGTCACACTTCACAGACACGCACATGCATATATATATATACATACATCTAGGTCTTTCTCCTTTTTCTAAATAGCTCTTGTTCTTCTTTATTTCTTCTAATGTCCATGGGGAAGTGGAAAAGAATCTTTCCTCCGTAAGCCATGCGTGTCGTATGAGGCGACTAAAATGCCGGGAGCAATGGGCTAGTAACCCCTTCTCCTGTAGACATTTACTAAAAAAGAGAAGAAAAACTTTATAAAACTGGGATGCTCAAATGTGCGTGGATGTAGTGTGGACGACAAGAAACAGATGATTTCTGATGTTATGAATGAAAAGAAGTTGGATGTCCTGGCCCTAAGCGAAACAAAACTGAACGGGGTAGGGGAGTTTCAGTGGGGGGAAATAAATGGGATTAAATCCAGAGTATCTGAGAGAGTTAGAGCAAAGGAAGGGGTAGCAGTAATGTTAAATGATCAGTTATGGAAGGAGAAAAGAGAATATGAATGTGTAAATTCAAGAATTATGTGGATTAAAGTAAAGGTTGGATGCGAGAAGTGGGTTATAATAAGCGTGTATGCACCTGGAGAAGAGGAATGCAGAGGGGGGAGAGAGATTTTGGGAGATGTTAAGTGAATGTATAGGAGCCTTTGAACCAAGCGAGTGTGAGATTGTGGTAGGGGACATGAATGCTAAAGTAGGAGAAACTTTTAGTGGGTGTGGTAGGTAAGTTTGGGGTGCCAGGTGTAAATGATAATGGGAGCCCTTTGATTGAACTTTGTATAGAAAGAGGTTTAGTTATAGGTAATACATATTTTAAGAGAGGATAAATAAGTATACAAGATATGATGTAGGGCAAAATGACAGTAGTTTGTTGGATTATGTATTGGTAGATAAGACTGTTGAGTAGACTTCAGGATGTACATGTTTATAGAGGGGCCACAGATATATCAGATCACTTTCTAGTTGTAGCTACACTGAGAGTAAAAGGTAGATGGGATACAAGGACAATAGAAGCATCAGGGAAGAGAGGGGTGAAGGTTTATAAACTAAAAGAGGAGGCAGTTAGGGTAAGATATAAACAGCTATTGGAGGATAGATGGGCTAATGAGAGCATAGGCAATGGGGTCGAAGAGGTATGGGGTAGGTTTAAAAATGTAGTGTTAGTGTTCAGCAGAAGTTTGTGGTTACAGGAAAGTGGGTGCGGGAGGGAAGAGGAGCGATTGGTGGAATGATGTAAAGAGTAGTAAGGGAGAAAAAGTTAGCATATGAGAAGTTTTTACAAAGTAGAAGTGATGCAAGGAGGGAAGAGTATATGGAGAAAAAGAGAGAGGTTAAGAGAGTGGTGAAGCAATGTAAAAAGAACAAATGAGAGAGTGGGTGAGATATCAGCAAATTTTGTTGAAAATAAGAAAAAGTTTTGGAGTAAGATTAACAAGTTAAGAAAGCCTAGAGAACAAATGGATTTGTCAGTTAAAAATAGGAGAGGCGAGTTATTAAATGGAGAGTTAGAGGTATTGGGAAGATGGAGGGAATATTTTGAGGAATTGTTAAATGTTGATGAAGATAGGGAAGCTGTGATTTTGTGTATAGGACAAGGAGGAATAACATCTTGGAGTGAGGAAGAGCCAGTTGAGTGTGGGGGAAGTTCGTGAGGCAGTAGGTAAAATGAAAGGGGGTAAGGCAGCCGGGATTGATGGGATAAAGATAGAAATGTTAAAAGCAGGTGGGGATATAGTTTTGGAGTGGTTGGTGCAATTATTTAATAAATGTATGGAAGAGGGTAAGGTACCTAGGGATTGGTAGAGAGCATGCATAGTACCTTTGTATAAAGGCAAAGGGGATAAAAGAGTGCAAAAATTATAGGGGGATAAGTCTGCTGAGTGTACCTGGTAAAGTATGGTAGTTATTATTGAAAGAATTAAGAGTAAGACTGAGAATAGGATAGCAGATGAACAAGGAGGCTTTAGGAAAGGTAGGGGGTGTGTGGACCAGGTGTTTACAGTGAAACATACAAGTGAACAGTATTTAGATAAGGCTAAAGAGGTCTTTGTGGCATTTATGGATTTGGAAAAGGCGTATGACAGGGTGGATAGGGGGGCAATGTGGCAGATGTTGCAAGTGTATGGTGTAGGAGGTAGGTTACTGAAAGCAGTGAAGAGTTTTTAAGAGGATAGTGAGGCTCAAGTTAGAGTATGTAGGAAAGAGGGAAATTATTTCCCAGTAAAAGTAGGCCTTAGACAAGGATGTGTGATGTCACCGTGGTTGTTTAATATATTTATAGATGGGGTTGTAAGAGAAGTAAATGCAAGGGTCTTGGCAAGAGGCGTGGAGTTAAAAGATAAAGAATCACACACAAAGTGGGAGTTGTCACAGAAGTTGCAGAGATTGGTGGATGAATTTGGTAGGGTGTGCAAAAGAAGAAAATTAAAGGTGAATACAGGAAAGAGTAAGGTTATGAGGATAAAAAGATTAGGTGATGAAAGATTGAATATCAGATTGGAGGGAGAGAGTATGGAGGAGGTGAATGTATTCAGATATTTGGGAGTGGACGTGTCAGCGGATGGGTCTATGAAAGATGAGGTGAATCGTAAAATTGATGAGGGGAAAAGAGCGAGTGGTGCACTTAGGAGTCTGTGGAGACAAAGAACCTTGTCCTTGGAGGCAAAGAGGGGAATGTATGAGAGTATAGTTTTACCAACGCTCTTATATGGGTGTGAAGCATGGGTGATGAATGTTGCAGCGAGAAGAAGGCTGGAGGAAGTGGAGATGTCATGTCTGAGGGCAATGTGTGGTGTGAATATAATGCAGAGAATTCGTAGTTTGGAAGTTAGGAGGAGGTGCGGGATTACCAAAACTGTTGTCCAGAGGGCTGAGGAAGGGTTGAGGTGGTTCGGACATGTAGAGAGAATGGAGCGAAACAGAATGACTTCAAGAGTGTATCAGTCTGTAGTGGAAGGAAGGTGGGGTAGGGGTCGGCCTAGGAAAGGTTGGAGGGAGGGGGTAAAAGAGGTTTTGTGTGCAAGGGGCTTGGACTTCCAGCAGGCATGCGTGAGCGTGTTTGATAGGAGTGAATGGAGACAAATGGTTTTTAATACTTGACGTGCTGTTGGAGTGTGAGCAAAGTAACATTTATGAAGGGGTTCAGGGAAACTGGCAGGCCGGACTTGAGTCCTGGAGATGGGAAGTACAGTGCCTGCACTCTGAAGCAGGGGTGTTAATGTTGCAGTTTAAAAACTGTAGTGTAAAGCACCCTTCTGGCAAGACAGTGATGGAGTGAATGATGGTGAAAGTTTTTCTTTTTCGGGCCACCCTGCCTTGGTGGGAATCGGCCAGTGTGATGATAAAATAATATCAATGCATTGTCTATTTCCTTGAATGCAAATAAGTGTTGCTTCCATTCCACCTTAAATGCGAGTAACTGTTCCTTTTATACAATGATTTCACTCCAATTGCTGAAAAAGTGGACAGACAGTGGAATGTGAACTGTCATTGACAATGTTTCACCCACAGTGGGTTTCATCAGACCTGTTTGTGACTAGAAACTGTCGAAGGATTGCTTTATACTACGTGTCTTTCTCCCATTGATACAAATCAGGGTTTATTATTAACCCTTTGAGGGTCGACAGGCCCTCTCCGAAACTCGTTCTCAGGGTCGGCCAAATTTAAAAAAAAAAAATTATTTTCTCTTATGAAAAGATAGAGAATCTTTTCCCGATCATAAAGACACCAAAAGTTTGAAATTTGATAGAAAACTTACGGAATTATGCTCTCGCAGCGCTGTATAGCCCTTGTGGCTTAGCGCTTCTTTTTGATTATAATAATAATATGCTCTCGCAAAGTTAGCGGTCTCGGCGATGTTTACGCATCGGCGATTTTGCCCACTTTGAGCCCCATTTTCGGCCAATTTCACTGTACTAGTCGACAAAAAACATGAATATTTCACTAGAACTCCATTTTTTTTTTTCGAATGGGTGCAAGAAACCACCCATTTATGAAATTCAACTATCCAGTACAGTGGTCAGAATTTAGCAATTTTGCCAATTTCTCACAAATTTCAAAAGATGCCAATTTCCGAATAGGGTCCAGAATAAACAAGAAAGACATTCCTGGCACTAAAATGACATTTCCTCTAGTCATTAGTCACGTCTCAAGGCCCCTCTTATATTCTTTTGCTTTCCACTTTGAATTTTTATTTTCACAAAAAATATAAGATTTACTGTTATGCAGACTACTGCATTAGTGTAAAAAATGGTATAAATATTATTGGTGCACTTGCGAAAGAATATTAGACTCACCAGTTGACGTGTATTGCACGCTTGGCACGATTTGTTTACTTTTGAAGTTTGGTAAAAATCGAACATTTCTGCTACTTTGAGCTCAATTTCAAGGCACCTTTCATTGTAAAACCAGTCAAAATCATCTCAATTTCTGTAATATGTCTTCCATTCTATAAAATGAGACCAAGAAAACTAGAATACAACAATAAATACCATACGAAAATACACTGCAAAGTCGCTGATTTATTAAAAAAAATGGTCTAAAGTTTTTTTTTTTCTCATTATGCACTGTGTGCTGCAGGATTTTTTTTTAGACTGTGCACACTGACCACATAGACCCATTCTTTCATATGAAGGCCTACCAGCTTTCTCCCACTAGATTTGAGGCCACTAGAATTTATGAGTACTAGTACTCGCGTAAGACGTACTAGTATGACCAAAACCCTCAAAGGGTTAATTAAAACTAAGTGCTAAATCCACAATGGTCATACAGCACAAATCAGCAGAGACTTTAGATGACACCACAATACATGCAGTACCTTGATTCAGAATTCAATCTCTTTCAGGGCTAACACTTGCTTCATCTTTCCTCCTAACTGAGGGTCCCACCTATGACACTTCCTCTGACTTTAATAAATTATTTCACTGATTATACTTTCTTGAGCACTCCTCGCTGCCCTTACAAACTCTACCCCCATCATACTCTCCACCCTTGCTGGTTTCAAATCAAGAATATTAGTTTACACACCCTGCCCTACAGTACTGTATGACCCTGGTGGTTTAGTGCTTAGTTTTGATTATATATTACTAATGTCTTTCAGGATTAATAATAAAATTAACAATAAAATTCAATCGTCCTCTGCTGCAACTATCATCTCACGATCTGCTATCATCAAGGAGTCGTGTTTGCTTGGATAGCTCTGTTATAATTGTTTGGAGAGTCCACACTTGCCATTTGGCAATTCCTTATGGTTTTAAATCAGTTTGTAAATTAAACTATGGGCGCTAATGTGAAGTCTTAATTTTCCGAAATTGTCATTAAAATAAAGCTTAGCACGTGCATTTTGTGATGTGTGCTATCTACTACTAACTAAATTCTGATAAGCTCAAACTTGAAAATATACAAACATTACAATAATACAGATTACAAAAAGACAGGGCTGAAGCAGCTGTATGATTCATTGCCGAGACTTGTCATTTATCATTAAATATTAAACGGCATGGACCGGGCCACGGGGGCGTTGATCCCCGGAATAACCTCCAGGTAACCTCCAGGTACAACAATTAAAATCCAGACAAAATTACACGTGTCGCCAAGAACAGGGAATGGGTGGGTTATGGGTGGTCTGTCTCTTGACACAGGTTTGTATCAGTGATATATGACCACAGTGGGTTTAGTGATTAACAATAAGAGATCTGTAAAACCCATGCTAAATTCTAGGGCCATTATATAGACATCAGTCAGTAGCTAGCTAGAGGGGAGCAATATTACACTGACAAGAAGGCTGTCCTAGCACTACTGGCAAGCATGTTTGGTGGCGATTCTTGAAGAGAAAGGTCAGAGACATCCCACCCAGTCCTGTTTTAGAGCTCTGATAAGGTTTCCAATGCTTGAAACCATTTAACCCTTCTAGGGTCAGTCACGTACTTGTACGCTTAAATTCTTGCACCTTCAAATCTGGTGGAAGAAAGCTGGCAGTCCTACATATGAAAGAATGGGTCTGTGTGCGCACAGTATAAAGAAAATCCTGAAGCACGCTGTGCACAATGAGAGACTTTTTGGTTTAAAACAGCGACTTTCTAGTGAATTTTATATGGTATATGTGGTTGTATTCTAGTTTCCTCGGTCTCGTATGATAGAATGGAAGATATATTACAGAATTAGAGATGATTTTGATTGGTTTCACGATAAGTACCTTGAAATTGAGCTCAAAGTAGCGAAAATGACCGATTTTTGCCGATATTCAAGAGTAAACAAATGAAGCCACGTCTCCAATACACGTCAATTGGCGAGTCTAATATTCTTTTATAAGTGCGCTGATATCATTTATACCATTTTTACAATGATGCACTAGTATACATAACGGAAAAATTTCTATTTTCTGTGAAAATAAAAATTCAAAATGGAAAGTAAAAGTTATGTAAGAGGGGCCTAGAGACATGACTAATGAGCAGATAAAATGTCATTTTAGTGCCATGAATGTCTTGTTTATTCTGAACCCTATTTTGAAATTGGCATCTATTAAAATTTGTGTGAAATTGCCCAAATTGCCAATTTCTGACCACTTTATAGGGTAGTTGAAATTGGTAAATGAGTGGATTCTTGTACTCAATTGATAGAACAAATGGAGTTCTAGGAAAATAGCTATGATTTTAGTCAACTGCAACATTGGAATTGGCCCAAAGTGGGCAAAATCACCAACTTTGAAAGAGCATAATTCCGTAAGTTTCTCACCAAATTTCATACTTTTGATGTCATTATGATTGGAAAAAGATTCTATCATTTCATAAGAAAAAATAATCTAAATTTTTTCGAAAATTTTTTGACCCTGAGAACGAGTTTAGGAGAGGGAGACTCAACCCTCAAAGGGTTAATTACATTAAAAAGCAATCTTTAGAATATAGGTTTGAAAACAAGTGTAAAAGAAAATATTTGTGTGTTGCTATATACATGGCCTGTACAGTTTGTTTCCTAATTAATAATGTTCAATACATATAAATTATTGTAGACACCACCACTGCTTAATACTTTCATCACCATTAATAGAATTTTTTTTTTAATGTATGTATCTGATTTTAACACGAATGTCTTCAACAAAATATTCAATTAGTAAGTAGTTTCCCTGGATCATATCCCAGTGATTATTATACATAATCAAAATTAAGTCCTAAACCCACAAGGGTCACATATCCCGGTGAATAAGTTGGAGACTAATGCATTCCTCATTTTTTTTTCTGCAGATAAAGGTCAAAACTAATTTTTTACTTGCTGATATTTTCACGGGGAAGTGTTAAGCCCATAGGCATCAGTGTCTGGGGAATAGGAAGTAATCATGTTTCATCCAAGGTCGGGTGGCTCCAATTAATTAGATGAAAAACCTTTAACCCTTAAACTGTCCAAATGTAGATCTACATTTTTTCAGCATTTGAATTTTTTTTTTTTTTTTTTTTAATTTGAAAATGTGAAAAAAAAAACTGATCTACCTTTTTTTTTTCAAATATGTAAAAAAAAAAAAAAAAAAAAATAGGTCTACCTTTGGAGCACTACGCATGTGAACGTGGATCTGCTTGGACAGTTTAAGGGTTAACTGGCACTAAGCACCCTTGAAGGGAACCAATATTTAACCCTTTGACTGTTTACGTCATATATACACGTCTTACGCGAAACTGTTTGACGTATTTATACGCGTAAATTCTAGTGGCTTCAAATCAAGCAGGAGAAAGCTGGTAGGCCCACATGTGAGAGAATGGGTGTGTGGTCAGTGTGCACCACAAAAAAAAATCCTGCAGCATACAGTGCATAATGAGAAAAATGAGAGTGGAAGTGGTCAAGAAAAAGAGTGGGAAGCTACCGTAGACAGTTGGGCTTTCAAGCAAGGGAGTGAGAAAGAAGAGACTCGAACAGCTGGAACTTCCCAGGGGGGTAGGGAAAAGTGAGATGCTACATGAACATAGAGAGGTGGTAATTGAAGAGAAGCCAAGAGCGAATGTAGGCGAAGGGAGAAGGGACAGAGCAAACGAGCGGCGAATAAATAATGTCTACTAATATCGGTCTCTCCTGTCTTCGCATTGGCCATACTCGTCTTACTCATGGATATCTCGTGGAGAGGCGCCCTGCTCCTCTCTGTGAGAATTGCCAAGTTCCATTATCAGTTAGCTACATTCTGTTGGACTGCCCACTTTATCAACGAGCACGCAGAATTTACCACCGACGTCGTCTTTGCTCTGCTGCTCTCTCTTTACCTTCCCTTCTCGCTGATGGACCCACCTTTCATCCAGACTCTCTCATTGACTTTTTGACAACAACTGACTGACTTCACAAATTCTGATACCTTCAGCCCTTTCTACTTCAATCTCTTCCTACCCCCGTACTATCCCCTGCCCCGCTGTTTTCTGTAACCTACTGATCATCCCTCCTCCCTTCTGCCATCCAATACCCTCGCTTCCTTCCCTACCCTGCAGCGCTGTATAGTCCTTGTGGCTTAGCGCTTCTTTTTGATTATAATAATAATACTAATATCGGTGATCATTCTATAAACGGAAGGATTGCAGAGATCATGAGAGCGTACATAGTAGCGAAGGCAATGGGCATCACGGCGATCGGATAAGGATGGAACGTTCGCTTCTGCATAGAGGCTCTCGACAGGGGAAGAGCGAAAAGCAACAAAGCATAAACGTAATCCTTGGTGATGAATGGGGTTAAGGCTAGAGAGAGTAGCAGGAGAGGCCGCTGAATAGATCTGGTCACCATAATCAAGTTTTGATAAAATGAGGGTGGAATGTAGGCGAAGGAGAGTTCGACGATCAGCTCCCCATGAAAGATGAGCAAGGGTTTTAAGAAGGTTCAGCCGGCTGTGACAAGTTGCCTTCAGAGAGGTAATGTGAGGTTTCCAGGATAACCTAGGGTCAAAGAGGAGGCCTAGAAACCTGACTATCACGTTCAGGGATACAGGAGCCATAGAGGTACAAAGGATGATCGGAGATGACAGAGCGTCTAGTGAAAGTAATTTGGAGAGTTTTGGTACTGGAAAATTTAAACCCATGTGTGGTGGCCCAATTGGAAACACAGTCGACCGCATGTTGGAGAGAAACTGTAATGAGGTGACACTTGGTGCCAGCACAGGCAATAGCAAAGTCATCAACAGAGTGATGACCAAATATTGGATGGAAGACTAGAGGCCAAATCATTTATAGCAAGGAGAAAAAGTGTTGTGCTCAGAACACATCCCTGGGGGACACCTTCAGCTTGGATAAAGTCCGGGGAGAGCACATTATTAACCGGAAAATGGAAATGTCTGTTAAAAAGTTCTTAAGGAAGGATGGTAGATTGCCTCGAAGGCCTAAGGAGTGGGCTTGGGCCAAAATATTATACCTCCAAGTTGTCATATGCCTTCTCAAGGTCAAAAAATATGGCAATAATGGAGTGGTTATTCGCAAAGGCATTACAAACATACGTATCCAAGCGTAGTAAGGGGTCTATGGTATAACGGCCCTTACGAAAGCCATATTGACGAGTGGAGAGACTGTGTCTAAATACCACACTAAACGTCTATTTACCAGGTGTTCCATCACTTTGCAAACTGCACTGGTAAGAGCAATGGGACGATAGTGGGAGGCTTCATGTCCCTTAGTGCCTGGTTTGCGGAAAGGGAGAACAATGGCAGATTTCCACAGCTGTGGAAGAACTCCCTGTGACCAAATAAGATTGAAATGGCATAATAGGACTGCAAGGGCTGACTGATGTAAATGTTGTAGCATACAAATATGAATGTCGTGGGGCCCAGCTGCCGATGATCGGCAAGCCGAGAGTGTTGCCTCCAGTTCCTGAAGTGTAAAAGGCACATTATACTGTTCTTCTCTGAGAGAAGAAAAGTCCAAGGGTGCTAACTCTCTGGCAGACTTTGAGGAAAGAAACTAGGGGCATAGATGGAGCCCCTGAGAAATATGGACCAGATGATTGCCAATTTCATTGGCAACATCTAGTGGGTTTGCTATATCAACACCGGCAACCCACAGAACAGGAGCCGGGTCAGGAGAATATTTACCACTCAGTTTTTGTACTTTTTTCCAGACTGCACTCATAGAGGAAGCAGAGGTGATGGTGGAGACAATCTTGCCAGCAAGTGTGATTAGCGTCACGGATGACACGGCAAGCGATCACACGCTTCTGCTTATAATCAAGAAGTCTCTCCATGGTTTTATTGTACCGGTACTTGCCCCATGCAGCGCGTTTCAAATGTACTGCACGAGCAGGAGACCACCAAGGCACACATTTCTGAGAATGCCTGCCCGAAGTTTGGGGTATATAATGAGAAGCTGCGGTTAAAATGGAGGACGAGAAGAGGTGTAAAAGCTCATCAATGGAGCGCGATGAAGGAACCTCACTAAAAACAGTTGAGTAAAGGTTCCAATTTGCCTGATCAAATTGCCAGTGTGGGTTACGAAGAGGGTGAATATGAAGGGAAAGTAAGAATGATTGGGAAATGATGGCTGTCATGTAAATCCGGGAGAACAGACCAGGTGAAGTCTAATGCGGAGGAGGAAGAGCAGACAGAGATCGATGCAAGAGAGAGAGTGAGTCCGAGGATCAAAATGGGTGCGAGTACCTGTATTTAAAACATGGAGGGGGTGGGTGGCAAGAAAAGCCTCTGAATGCCATGGGAATCACAGTGAGACCCCCCCAGAGGAAATGATGGGCATTAAAAATCGCCAAGTAACACTGGTGGTGGTAATGACGAAACAAGAAAGGCAATATCTGGGATAGATAATGCCCGAGAAGGAGAGAGATACAAAGAACAGTGTATACCACCTATGCGAGTGGATGCGGGCTGCTGTGTAATGCAGCGAAGTACGAACAAATAGCTGATGGTACGGAACATCAGTGCGTAGAAAGGCACTTTCATTAAAGGTCCCATCAGGAAAAGGATCTGAAGAATACAATAAATTATAGCCTGAGATAGGATGGATAATGGCAGTGTAATTTTGGTTCCTGTAAGCAAACACCAACAGGGGAAAACTGGGAGAGCAACATCTGAAGCTCACCCCGATTACCCCCGAGGCCGCAAATATTCCACTGTAAATAGGCCATGATTGGCAACGATAAAGATACCTGAAATCCGCAGGTAAGGGTACCTACCGACTAGAGGGGTTAGAAAAGTCCACGTGCTGTGGCAAAGGAAAACGTTCAAGTAGCTTAGGAATGGTGCGTTGTGAAGAAAGTAGTTGCGCACATGGAGAAGAGGAAAGAGAAGGAACAGAGGGTGGATCAGTGTCCATTGATGGTTTGGTCTCTGCAATATATTCAGAGATTGCTTCAAGTGTTTCGGAGTTCAGAGACGTCGTATGGGAGACGATATTGGAGATGGATGGAGTGGGAGTTTGAGTAAAGATCGGAGCTGTAATGGACTGTACCAAGGTAGGGGGGGGGGTGAAAGGGTGGAGGGAACTGGAGAAGTGTGGGAGGGGACAAGAGGCAGAAACCTGGGAGGTGGCAGAAGAGGAAGAAACTTGGGAGGGGACAGGGAAGGAAGGCACAGTACGAGGAGGATGAACCTCCACACTTTTAACAGCCAGTGAAAGGCAAAGACCCAGGTACAGAGACCGAGAAGGTAAAATGTGGAGGTGGATGAAGGGGTTAACCCTTAACCCTTTCAGGGTCCGTCCCGTAGATCAACGGCTTTACGTTCAGGGTCCAAACCGTAGATCTACGTCATGAGCTCAGCTCACTCTGATAAACTGCGAGTGGTAAATTTGGGCCTAGATATGAGAGAATACATCTATGTGGTATGTGTGCACCACATAAAACAAATCCTGCAGCACACTGTGTATAATGAGAGAAAAAAAACTGAGACCATGATTTTCGATTAAAACAGCGACTTTGCAGTGTTTTTTTCGTATGTTTTTTATAGTTGTATTTGTGATTTCTTGATCTCATTTGATAGAATGAAAGACATATTACAGAAATAGAGATAATTTTGATAGGTGTTAGCACTGGAAATGGCTTGAAATTGAGCTCAAAGTGGCAGAAATGTTAAATTTTTGCCGATGTTCAAGATTAAACAAACGACCTCACACGTTTAATACACGCCAGCTGGTGGGTCTAATATACATTCACAAATGTGGTGATCATATTTATACAATTACAATATTGCATAACAGTAAATCTTCTATTTTTTGGTGTGAATAAAAATTCATTATGTGAATAAAAAATCAAAATGGAATTTATTTGTAAAGCCTCAAAACATAACTAATGAACAGAGGAAATGTTAGTTTAGTGCCAGGAATACCTACATTGTTTATTCTGGACCCTATTTTGAAATTGGAATATTTTGAACTTTGTGTTAAATTGGCCAAATTACCAATTTCCGGTCACTTTATTTTGTAGTTGAAACAGTTGACTTGGCGATTTCTTGTGCTCAATCGATAGAATAGAAGTAATACTAGTGAAATAGCTGAGAATTTGGTCGACTGGAATAATGTAATTGGCCTAAAATGGGAGTCAAAGTCGGCAAAATCGCCGATTCGTAAATATCGCTGACACATCAAAATTCACGAGAGCATAATTTCGTCAATTTTCCATCAAATTTCGTACTTTTTGTTTTATTACATTCACAAAAAGATTCTCTACCATTTCATAAGAAAAAATAACAATTTTTTTTTTTTAAATTCTTGGACACTGGGGCACCACTTCAGATTTTGGCCTCGGACCCTGAAAGGGTTAAACGGTCCAAACATATATATATGTTCACGCGCGTAGCGCCCCAAACGTATATGTACGTTTTATTTTTCATTCGTTCAAAATTAGCGCGATAGGCCTGAGTCACCTAGACATGAGAGAATGGGTGTGCACACTCAGTGTGCGCAGTATACAAAAAATCTGGGACGCCTGGGTACCACATGGTAGGACCAGTTACATTCAGCTCCATCCTGGGTCAACATCATGGTACATCCTTGCAATTCACTCACGCCTCGTCGTATTAACACTACTATTCGAGGAAAGTGATAGAGATCGTGAGTTTAGTGGATTTGACACCAATGGGGCCAGTAATATTCAAGGAATTAGTGAAAATATCGACGATAACCCAGATGACCCCCAGCCCATTACCTCTGGGGTAGCGACACCTGTCCTAGGGCCAAGCACCTCTGGGGTAGCCAGTGTGGCCACAGAAGACCCTGGGCCAAGCACCTCTGGAGTGGCAAGTGTTACCCATACGCAACTTTGCAAGAGGAAACTATCATTTTCCCAGTGTTTTAGTAGTGATAGTGAAAGTGATGTAAGTGATGATGAGATTGATTTTATGCCAATTGAGGATTCATCTAGTGATAGTGACGTTCATTATTCACCAGTGAAACATACTTTTAGGCGTCATTATCTACGTTCAGGCAGTGTGCCATATGCAATCCCCAAGGGTCGTGGCAGGTCACAATCCAAAACCCCAGCCACTGATAGTGAAAGTGATCATGAAGGGGAGTATGCGGGGATGGAGGAAGTAGTGGGTGGCATGGTGCCTGGAGCACATGGCGCAGTGGGTGGACAGACAAAGGACTGCCGGGCACCCCCTCAACCATGTGCTGCCTCCACTCCTCTCCCTCCTCCTCCTGCCCCCCCTCGCCCCATGCCACAGGTCCACCCTGCACCATGTGATCGTGAGTGGAACTGGACACAAAGTATATTCGTGCCACAACCTTGTGATTTTGATGCTAGTGGAAGTGGTATCCAGCCAGAAAGTCCCATAACGAATGAGTCTACAGAGTTAGACTATTTCCAGTTGTACTTTGACGAGCCTATAATGAACTTAATAGTGACTCAGACAAACATTTATTACCAATATGTTATGAACAACACAACAGAGGTTGGAAAGACACAACAGTGGCTGAAATGTATTTATTCCTTGCCACTGTCATGCTTATGCCACATATCTATAAGAACAATATACGTAATTACTGGTCTACAGACCACTTCATCAGTACTCCAGTTTTCCGTGACCACCTTCCCTGCAACAGATTCACTCTTGCTACGAATGTTGCACTTCGCAGACAGAAATACGCCAGACAGAAATGACCTTCTATACAAAATCCGGAAAGTGTTTATGTATTTGAAGCAGAAATTCAGTGTATACTTTTATCCCTTCAAGAACATTGTTGTTGATGAGTCCTTGATTCTGTTCAAGGGACGCCTGTCATTCAAGCAATATATACTGAGCAAACGTAATCGCTTTGGTATAAAACTTTTTATGTGTGACTGTGAGAGTGGTCTTGTGTTGGATGTTATTGTATACACAGGGAAAAACACTCGATGATGACAGAAGGATGTTGGACATTTCCGGTGATGTTGTTCGCAGGATGATGGAACCATACCTTGGCAAGGGCCATACATTGTACACAGACAACTGGTATACAACCCCTATGCTTGCTGATTTCCTACGTGTGAGCAATACTGATGTATGTGGAACAGTGAGAAGGAATAGGAAACATATGCCAAGGTTCATTGGAGGCAGTGTTGAAGGTGAAGTGCAAGAGTTTCATGCTAATGACATCATGGCACTGACATGGCATGACAAACGAGACGTGACATTGCTATCAACCATCCACAGAAACGAGATGGTACAAACAGACAGACTGAGCAAGTTCAACAACGAACCTATTGTGAAGCCACTTGCTGTCGTGGACTATACGAACAACATGCGACTAGTTGACAAGTGTGACATGATGATAGGGTTTGTTGACTGTGTGCGTAGGAGTCGCAAGTGGTATATAAAACTGTTTTTTCACCTTGTAGACATTGCAGTGCTCAATGCATTCAATATGTATGAAGTAAAGACTGGAAAATGACAACGTTTTGCAGATTTCTCTCTGAATCTCGTCAAACAGATAGCAAGAAAGTATGGTACCACACCTGTACCTTCCCCTCAACAGCGACCTGTCGCACCACAACCTGTCCCCCAACCACAGCCAGTGGGGGAAGTGCCAGACCGAATCACTCCTAACTGTCACTATCTGGTACCAATACCACCTACCCAAAAGAAGAAGAATGCCCAGAAAAAGTGTATTGTGTGTGCTACCACCAAAAAACGACCCCAACAGCGGAAGGACACACGATTCGTGTCACCAGTGTGGGGTGGCACTCTGTATGAATCCATGCTTCATGGAGTATCATACAATTGTGGAGTTCTAGAAACATAAGTGGGACATGTAAATACTTGTATATACAGTGGAACCCCGGTTAACGAACTTTTTTCATTCCAGTAGTATGTTCAGGTGCCAGTACTGACCGAATTTTTTCCCATAAGGAATATTGTGAAGTAGATTAGTCCATTTCAGACCCCCAAACATACACGTACAAACGCACTTACATAAATACATTTACATAATTGGTCGCATTTGGAGGTGATCGTTAAGCGGGGGTCAACTGTAGTTGTAGATAATAATGTGTGATTCAGTCAGGTGTGCAAATTCACCTGTCAGTGTGTACATGTGTGTTTATGACGTTTTGATAAAAATTTCGTATGTAATATTGGTGTATAAACAAAAATTGGCATTGATATCAAATGAATTACTATGAAACATAATTATCATATAAAAACCAAGAAAATTAAAAAAAAAAAATGGAAGAAAACGGTAAATATGTTGAATTTCTGCAAGCAGCAGTGCTCCATGTTGCCGTCAGGTGATCGCCAAGTGCCAACTTCACGGCCTCATACCTCGGTAAGTACTGACCCTAAATTTTTTTTATGCTAAAACACTTAAAAAAATGTGGTCTTTTTTTTTATATATATATAATTTTTTTTTTTTTTTCAAAATATTCGGGGTGCTGCGCGAGTGAACGTATATATACGTTTGGACCGTTTAAGGGTTAAAGGAGATTTTTTGGACCTCTGAGAAGTAGAGGGACGATTGGGAGGTGTCGTACGAGGTGTTCTCGATACCGGGGTTTGTGAGGGAGAACACGAAGTGAGGACAGACTGAGGTGTTGAAGTAGGGACGTCTGAGCCCAGGACAGCACAAGAATTAGATACAGGAGTGACTATGGGACTGGCAACCACAGAGGAGGCTGCAGAAGATGGGACCCCAGAAGTGGGGGAGCATTTTGAAACACGAGAATAAGAAACACTGGGTAGTCTCCCTTGGAGGCGGAGATGAGAAACCGCCATAGCATAAGGGAGACCTGCCTCTGAGGCAACGAATTTTCCGCTCATTTAAGTCGACTTGGCAACGGCGTGAGTATGAAGGGCGAGCCTCATGACAATTAAGGCAAGAGGGAGTTCGACTTCAAGACGTATTAGAATGGTATTCGGCACCACAGACTGGGCATTCTGCTATAGATCTGCAATATTTTGCTGGGTGGCCAAATCGCCAGCAATTCCTACACTGTTGCAGTGTAGGGATCACCTTCCGAACTTGTAACCGATGTCCTGCTATATACAGAGGATGGGAGTTCACGGCTGTCAAAAGTTAAACGAGCCACATTGCAAGGGTACTGTCTTTGCCCACGGGCAGGAAGAACACAAGTGTCTACCTTGAGAATTGGGAGATCTTGGAGTTCCAGCTGTTCGAAAATGTCAATGCCACATGTCTGGAAATTCTGTTGGACTATGGTATGGGGCAGAGTAACAGTACCACTACAAGAATTGAGGGAATGATGTTTTTTTTGATAGTGATATTAACAGTATCTATATGTGAAAGATAAAGATCATGAGCTTGGGTAGAATTCTGGACTGTGATGATGCGTGTACCACTCTTAAGAGCATAAAAGGAAATATCTCTACCAACGTGGCGTAGGAGCGCTTTGCCAATACTATGGTCGGAAAGATAGGCAGTAGAAGTCTGTGTTAATGTAAAGAATTTAGTCCAATGTGTGGTCTGAAACCGAGTGTGGAGAGGGAGTGCATGACGTGTCGGTCTTTTCCGAGTAGAAAGGGAAGGTAACGAAGTAACATCATTAGGAGATTGTCGTTGAAGTTTAGAAGTGGGACCAGAGTTGGTCCGACGTGGGATGGGCTGGCAATTCGAAAATCGTCATACTGTAGAGGGAGAAGCCGGAAGCATAGTCAAAGGAGCGCAGAGGTCAGACAAATTGAAGGAGTCAGTGGAAGCCCCGGTACCTGAAGCGGGTGAGGAAACAGCACCAGCAAGAGGTACAGGGGCCTTAGGAATGTCCGAAGAGTGGCCAAAAGACGAGGCGAGGTCAGAACGGGGTGTGGTAACAATAAGGGGCCCTGGGGTAGCGGGGTCATGGATCGGGTACTCCATGGTTAGGTTGCTTCTTTCTTTTTGTTTTTTCTTAAAAAGTAAAAAAAGGGGGGACCGGGGAGGGATAGCTCCAAGGAGGAATGAAAGGGCCAGAAATCTCCCTCCGCAACCAAGAGGACCTCAGCACCGCTAGTAGTGCAGATGCAGCATGGAACCTGTGCCATACCCTACCCATCATGCCAGTAAACCAGCAATCCGGGATAGCAACCTCACATCTGCCGAGCTACCTCGGTGGACAAAAGAGAGGGCGGCCGGATATACGCCACAAAGCATACCTCCTTCGGCCACCACCCCCGGAATCCAAAAGGTGGCTTCCAGAAAGACACCCAAAGCCACCTTCCGGGATACTGGAGGGGGATCGGGGCATCCCCAGGCAATCCAGATTCCATGGCAAACTACGCCACCGCCAAGAACCTCAACGGAATGGGATGGACCCCGGTACCCTTTCCCCTACCTAGGAACTAGCGTGCCTGTGGGAAAAAATCCCAAAGGCGAAAAAGGAAGGGCAAAAGGGAGGGGGAGGAGGAAAGGAAAAAGGGGAGAATGGGAGAGAGAAGGGGGGATTGGGGGATAATTAGGTTTGGTCTGAGGAAGGAGACCGACAGGTCTAATTCCTCAGACCAAGAGCCTCTTCACCACACCAAGGAGCCCCCCTTGAAGGGGCGCAGGAGTGTAATTCCGTGAGTTTTTGACCAAATTTTGTACTTGGTGTCATTACCATCGGGAAAAGATTCTCTCATTTCGTAAATAATTTTTTTTCAAAAATTTTGCAACATAGAATGACAGTTTCAGAAAGGGGCTTGCGACAGTCAAAGGGGTTAAGCAAGTTTTCCATGTGGTTTTGTTACCAAAATATGTAAAATTAATTTCACTTACTTGTAAGACACTAAAAAACATTGATCACTTGGAATTTTTATTTTAACCAAAGGAAATCACCATTCTTGTGGACAATCAAATATCGACTGTTTATTTTCTACCAAGACAATTTTTTAATAATGGAGGCAATAATCAAGCTTACTTTCATACTTTCTTTCTGATAGATTTTGTAGTCTTCCAGGCTGGCATAACATCTGTATCTGAGTAACCATCACTGCTGCTCGAGTCATCAGATTCCAGTTTATTTGGTGTGGTGGTCAATGAGGCTTCGGCTGAGCCTTTGTAAGGTGACTGGCTGGGTTCAATGTCACATTCAGAGTCACTGTCAGTTTTCGTACTTTCTTCCTCAAATGTTTTTATATTTTCTTGTATTCTCTGATCGTCATCACTAGAGAATGAATCAAGAATTTCTTTAGTTCCTAAGTAATTTACTTTATTTTCAAACAGTGAAAAAGTTGGTGCAGATGTTTCTTTGCCTTTTTCTGATTTTGCAATGTCACTATGACTTGTACCTTTCACTGCCTTTGATTTCACATAACCATCACTGGATAACTTATCTTTAGACTGCAAAGAATCACTTTTGTTCTCATTCTTTTTCTTTTTAAACTCAACATTTTTATTATTGTTCTTGCCAGATAAAGAATCGGCAGTAAAGTCGTCATCGCTCAGTTCTCCGGAGAAATTATCCTCACTTGTTTTCCGCTTCCGTGGGTGTAACAAATAAACAGGATACTTTTTATTAGGATACACTTCTTCAAATATATCACGTTGAAAGAATGTAAACAATGTCTTGCGATGAACGCCAAGATACAATCTACGTAAATTTTTGTTCATGTTTTCCACATACTGTAATATTTGTTCTGCATATTTTTCCTTAAGTTCTTCACAACGTTCAGTATATCTTTGCTTCTCATCCTTGGACAGGTTTTTCCATTCTTTTAAACATGCATTTTTGATCTGGGACTGCGATTCATATTGATCTTGAGCCAAATGTTTTATCCTCATAAAGAAGAGCATAAAAGGGCTCTTGGGAGGTTTGCATGGTCCATCAAGAAACTTTGGGATGGACATTTCACATTTAATCACATTTTCAAATGTTTCTGATGGTTTTAACAGTTTATGATGGGTACTTGCAGATGGGGCGGTTTTCTTAATTTTATCTCCCTGTGAAAAACATTAGTTAAATAAGTTTTACATATTTTGATAAGATTAATAAGAAATACACATTGTTTTCTTAAGCTGTTATTAAACTACACAAGATGCTACAGTTTTAAAATAATTAACCAGATAGCAACCAAAAATATATCTGCTGAATTGAAAATGACTTACGTATTTCACTTTTCTCTTACTAGCTGTTACCACTCCTTTACCTAGACAGACACCCAAACATTTTACACATTGCAGTCACTAACCCCCAATGTCTCCATCACCTAGACACTGACTACCACATCTCTACTGCCCTGGTTTCTCCTTGTATGAGAATTGAACTTAATTGGTTCCTAGGTGGTGTTGTGAAAGGGTTTGTTTTTTGGGTCACCCTGCCTCGGTGGGAGACTGGCAGCGTGTTTAAAATTATTATTTTATCACACTGGCCGATTCCCACCAAGGCAGGGTGGCCCGAAAAAGAAAAACTTTCACCATCATTCACTCCATCACTGTCTTGCCATAAGGGTGCTTTACACTACAGTTTTTAAACTGCAACATTAACACCCCTCCTTCAGAGTGCAGACACTGTACTTCCCATCTCCAGGACTCAAGTCCAGCCTGCCGGTTTCCCTGAACCCCTTCATAAATGTTACTTTCCTCACACTCCAACAGCACGTCAAGTATTAAAAACCATTTGTCTCCATTCACTCCTATCAAACACGCTCACGCATGCCTGCTGGAAGTTCAAGCCCCTCGCACACAAAACCTCCTTTATCCCCTCCCTCCAACCTTTCCTAGGCCGACCCCTACCCCGCCTTCCTTCCACTACAGACTGATACACTCTTGAAGTCACTCTGTTTCGCTCCATTCTCTCTACATGTCCGAACCACCTCAACAACCCTTCCTCAGCCCTCTGGACAACAGTTTTGGTAATCCCGCACCTCCTCCTAACTACCAATTCTCTGCATTATATTCACACCACACATTGCCCTCAGACATGACATCTCCACTGCCTTCAGCCTTCTCCTTGCTGCAACATTCATCACCCATGCTTCACACCCATATAAGAGCATTGGTAAAACTATACTCTCATACATTCCCTTCTTTGTCTCCACAGACTCCTAAGTGCACCACTCACCCTTTTCCCCTCATCAATTCTATGATTCACCTCATCTTTCATAGACCCATCCGCTGACACGTCCACTCCCAAATATCTGAATACATTCACCTCCTCCATACTCTCTCCCTCCAATCTGATATCCAATCTTTCATCACCTAATCTTTTTTATCCTCATTACCTTGCTCTTTCCTGTATTCACTTTTAATTTTCTTCTTTTGCACACCCTACCAAATTCATCCACCAATCTCTGCAACTTCTCTTCAGAATCTCCCAAGAGCAGTGTCATCAGCAAAGAGCAACTGTGGCAACTCCCACTTTATGTGCGATTCTTTATCTTTTAACTCCACGCCTCTTGCCAAGACCCTCACATTTACTTCTCTTACAACCCCATCTATAAATATATTAAACAACCACTGTGACATCACACATCCTTGTCTAAGGCCTACTTTTACTGGGAAATAATTTCCCTCTTTCCTACATACTCTAACTTGAGCCTCGCTATCCTCGTAAAAACTCTTCACTGCTTTCAGTAACCTACCTCCTATACCATACACCTGCAACATCTGCCACATTGCCCCCCTATCCACCCTGTCATACGCCTTTTCCAAATCCATAAATGCCACAAAGACCTCTTTAGCCTTATCTAAATACTGTTCACTTATATGTTTCACTGTAAACACCTGGTCCACACACCCCCTACCTTTCCTAAAGCCTCCTTGTCCATCTGCTATCCTATTCTCCGTCTTACTCTTAATTCTTTCAATAATAACTCTACACTTTACCAGGTATACTCAACAGACTTATCCCCCTATAATTTTTGCACTCTCTTTTGTCCCCTTTGCCTTTATACAAAGGAACTATGCATGCTCTCTGCCAATCCCTAGGTACCTTACCCTCTTCCATACATTTATTAAATAATTGCACCAACCACTCCAAAAGTATATCCCCACCTGCTTTTAACATTTCTATCTTTATCCCATCAATCCTGGCTGCCTTACCCCCTTTCATTTTACCTACTGCCTCACGAACTTCCCCCACACTCACAACTGGCCCTTCCTCACTCCTACAAGATGTTATTCCTCCTTGCCCTATACACGAAATCACAGCTTCCCTATCTTCATCAACATTTAACAATTCCTCAAAATATTCCCTCCATCTTCCCAATACCTCTAACTCTCCATTTAATAACTCTCCTCTCCTATTTTTAACTGACAAATCCATTTGTTCTCTAGGCTTCCTTAACTTGTTAATCTCACTCTAAAACTTTTTCTTATTTTCAACAAAATTTGTTGATAACATCTCACCCACAAATATGTAAATTAATAGTGGTCCCTCATTTGTCGTTAATCTGTTCCTGGAAGTGCGACGATTATCAAAAGACGATTTTCCAGTCAATTTTCCCCGTAAGAAATAATGTAAATACAATTAATCCGTTCCTGACACCCAGAAGTATTAAAACAATTTTTTTTTATACACAAAATATAGATGTAGTACATAAACAATACAATGGGACATGATGAATGAAACATTAACAGCATAACACTTACCTTTATTGGTGATTCTTCTTAGTGTATGGAAGACTGGAGGAGAGAGATTGGATTAGTTACTGTTTAAAAGGGGAATCCCCTCCCATCAACACCTTAGGTACCAAGTCCTTTTCTGGGGTTACTTCTTTGTTTCTTAATGCCGCTAGGACCAGCTTGAGTCACTGGAGTCCTGTCTCACAAAAAAAAAAAAAAAAAAGTCCAGAGCTGTTTCTGGCATCCCTAAAATGGGCCAAGACTGTCACTGTACAAGTTACCGATATGGCTTGCAACATCCTTCTCAGGGTGATGTTTCTCCATAAATCTTTCCATCCTACCCCACATTTCAAAAATCTAATTAATTTCTGAAAAAGGCACCTTCTTCCACCTCTCTTCCTCCTCCTCCTCTGCAGCAAGATTCTGAGCTGCGATCTGTTGCTCTTCCTGCTGAGGCTCTTGCAGCTCCTCAGTGGTTAGCTCTTCATTGTGGTCCTCCAACTCTTCCACATCCTCCAAACTCACATCCAACCCCATGGAACTCCCCAATGCCACAATAGAGTTCACAACTGACACAGGCTCATCAGGGTCAGCCACAAACCCTTCAAAATCCCTTGTGGACACAATCTGGCCACAATTTTCTCCACGCAGAGTTCCAAGTCATGGTAGTCACTCCCTCCCAAGCCTTACCTATAAGGCTTATGCAATGGAGGATACTAAAGTATTCTTTCCAAAACTCTTAGGGTCGAGTGAGTGTCTAAGGTCACATTAAAGCACCTTTGAAACATTGCTTTCATGTAGTTTTTTAAAGTTTGAAATGACCTTCTGGTCCATGGGCTAGAGGAGTGGTATTCGGGGGCAAGAACTTTACTGTGATGAACCCAAACTGGCAGAATTAGGTCATCCAAGTTTGGAGGATGAACAGGTGCATTGTCCATTACCAGGAGGCACCCGAGATCCAATTTCTTTTCCAGGAGGTAATTCTTCACACTAAGGCCAAACACTTCATTGAACCACTCAATGAAAATTTCCCTCGTGACCCCATGCCTTATTATTAGATCTCCAAAACACACAATTTATAACGTTGTTTTTTTTTAACACACTGGGATTTTCAGAATGGTACACTAGTAACAGCTTTGCTTTGAAATCCCCACTAGCATTAGCACAGAACATGAGCATCAGCCTGTCTTTCATAGGCTTGTGTCCTGGCAGTCTCTTTTCCTCCTGAGTAATGTAGGTCCTGTTTGGCATTTTCTTCCAAAAGAGGCCTGTTTCATAACAATTGAACACTTGTTCAGGTTTCAGTCCTTCAGCCTCTATGTACTCCTTGAATTCACTTACAAATTTTGTAGCTGTAATTTTGTCCGAACTGGCAGCCTCACCATGCCTTATCACACTGTATGCCACTACGGTTCTTAAATCTCTCAGACCAACCCTTGCTGGCCTTAAATTCACAAATATCAGTACTCGTTGCAGGCAATTTCTTTACCAGATCGTCATGCAACTGCCTAGCTTTATCACAAACAATCTATGTAATAGGACTATCTCCTGTTAATTGTTTCTTGTTTATCCACACCAATAATAACTTCTCAACCTCTTTGAGTACTGGTGATCTCATTTTTGTCAGCATATTTACCCCCTTTGCAACAACAGCATCCTTGATTTCCTTTTTCTTGGCCACGATGGAAGATATGGTTGTACGGGATTTGTTATACATCCTCGCCAGTTCGGCCACACGTACGCCACTTTCACATTGTTCAATGATGTTTTTCTTAAATTCAATCATATTTCTCACCTTTACCAAAGGAGCTTTCTTTGGAGCCATGGTAGCTTATTTAGCACTTGCAAGCACTAAAATGAATCGAATATTATGAAATTTCGTATGAACACGCGAGGGGACCATCGCTCACTGGTAAACAATGGCACACTGGCTGGGAAGGGAGGCCCTCAAGGAAGGTTCCTTGATGTTGGTGAGGGGCTCTTGATTTAGGGAATTGGATCTGTGCTCCAGTTCCCCGAATTAAGCCTGAATGCTTTCCACATCCCCCCCCCCAGGCGCTGTATAATCCTCCGGGTTTAGCGCTTCCCCCTTGATTATAATAATAATGGGAAGGGAGGCCGAGGTGGCTCAGAGCCGTGAGTACGCGTCCAGGACGAATGACGATTAGCGAGTCAACCGACCATTTGTGAGCCAGTGTTTGGACTAAAATAAAGCGGCAATTTCCAAAAAGGACAACTATTGAGCTCGACTATTATCGAGGGACCACTATCTATCTAGCTCTCTATTTCTTTTGCTCAAGAGGAACAGTAATGTTATACAGTACTCACAAGTAGTCTTGCTCTCATAAACAATGTTAACTCGTCTTGATTCTCTTCCCAGGCATGCATCTGCATTCTGTACTCCTCCATTTTCTGGAAAACAAATGAATTTCTGCCATTATGCTAAATTTTGAGTAACCCTGAAATTTTGAATTGGAGCTGCCTTATCATTCCTAAAATCATACCTGGCTATGTCTCATTCCCTAGGTAGTGAGGCCAAGCAAAAGTTCAATGTTTCATTGCAAATACAATAATCCAAGAGTGAGGTGTAGCATTCACAGTTTAACAAGGCACTAGCACCATTATTAAATTGCTTCCATCATTAATTTCTGCCGTTATCAATTCACTACATATTCATAAATTTCTTGTGAACAGTCCTGATCACTTTACCTTATGTAGTATAGATTTGTAATTTAGTTTTCTTGAAGAGGGCAGGTTTTTGTACCTCTCCATAGCCACCATGAGCTTCTCTGAACCTGAAATCTGGTCCAACTCTCCAGCCTTCCGGAGTTCATGATAAAGTATCATGCTAGGTCTGGTGGGAGGAGGCATTGGCATTCCCCTGTATCTGAAAATATAGGAACATTTCTTATAACACCTTGAATAATATGGGGGATAAAAAGTTACACCATCAATAAATGTAATTAAAGAATGCCCTATCTGTGAATAGGGCAATCTCGTATGCCTCAATGAGAGGGAAGCTACCAAATAAGTATACAAGATTTACCAAGAACAAAAAAAACAGGAATGCTGCCAGAGTAGAAAGCATTCTGAAGGATGGATAAGGAATGGCTCATTTGATAAAAGTTACATATGTCTCAGTACAGTAGTCTCTTGGGTTACAATGAGAGGGCGTTACCATAGTTCCGAGTTATAATTTGCCCCTCAAAGGAGTTTAGTTTTGAGTTGTGAAAAATTGGATATATGATATGCATTTGCTCTTTAATTATGCTATCTGTGTTACCGGGTCATCATGGCCCCTAAAGTGTGCAATGACCACTATATCTATGAAGCTCAAAAAAGGGTTATAAACCAAGATGCAGGAGTTAGAAGGGCATTGGTGTCAGAGTATGGCTTTCCACTATCAACCATCTCCTATTAAGCAATGACAGGATATTTTAGTGGCCGATGAATCTAATGAAAATAAGGCAGAAATTACCACACAGATGGAAAGACTTGTTACTGTAGATAAGAGAAGCAGATGGAGGACAATGCTTGCATGTTATATTTAAGTCAGCCCTTGTAGATTCAGCAATTGGTTCTGATTATAAAAATCATAATACATTGAGCATGCAAAGTGCAGGCTGCAGTAGAAGTTGCACTTACAGGGTTTTGGGATGAATTACCATAGAATCTTATTTTGTGGTTTTGAGTCGGTAGTTTTGGGTTACGATACATCTGGAACAGATTAATACTGCAACTCAAGGTACCCATGTATATAATCAGAACATACACAAAAGGGAACAATATTACTCACTCAAGGAAGAGCTGTATATCACTTTTGATAGGACTGTGAATGATGGGAAATTTAAAATCAGGATTTTTCTCCTTGTATTCATCTGCACTTTTCTGTAAAGAAGCAAAATAAAAGCAATTAGGGTAATTCACAAAGCAAATACACAACACAAGGAAAAAAATGCTGATTGATAGTAATACAGTAATGTATAAAACAAATTTCAACTATGGTGGAACACTAATTTAAACATTAACAGATTAATATCAACATTAAATGCAATCTTTTTGTTTTATACAGTTTATTACTTTTAATCCAAACTGTGCACGACTACAAACTTTACTCTGCAGCCAATATCGAGGTATGAACAAAAATCAAGAGAATATACACTTAGTTGGCAGTCTGCCATCAAGGCAGTGTAACCCAAAGCAAGAGAAACTTTCATCATTCACACAATCCCTATCCTGCAGAGGCACTCAGATTGACAGTTCAGACGTCACTCTAAACTGCAAATATCCCAAACCCCTCTTGAAAGTGCAGGCATTGTACTTCCCCACCTCCAGGACTCAAGTCTGGCTAAGCAGTTTCTCTGAATCCCTTCACAAAATATTACCCTGTTCACACTCCAACTGTTCATCAAATCCCAAAAACTATTCATCTACATTCACTCCTAACACGCAATACCTCGGTGGAAAATAAATATGGATTAATTTTCTTAAGAATATTAAAAATGTTTGGTCACCTGCCACTCAAAGTACACGCCCTTTTCCAAAAATCTAATTTTTTATAAAAATTTAAATGTGTGCAGTAGGTGGGATGAGAAGTGTGGAAATTGTGTAATGTGTTCATCAATTATAAGCCAGTAGTGGACCTGCATTTTTGGGGCCCTGAAACTAACTGTTATGGGGATCCTTCACAACCAGCAAAACTTATTAATAAAAAAAATATCATACCGGCCAATTCCCACCAAGGCAGGGTGGCTCAAAAAAGAAAAACTTTCACCATCATTCACTCCATCACTGTCTTGCCAGAAGGGTGCTTTACACTACAGTTTTTAAACTGCAACATTAACACCCGTCCTTCAGAGTGCAGACACTGTACTTCCCATCTCCAAGATTCAAGTCCGGCCTGTATTTTGTATTTAATTACACTAATTAAATTACAGTAGACCCAAAAATTTTAAGCAATGTGGACTAAAGTTGCTTCTGGGGTCCCTTTGGGATCAGGGGTCCTGAAGCTTCAACTTCATTAATTTCATAGTCTATCCACCCGACACAAGTTGCTGATCCTGAAAACAGCTGTGGCTGAAGCAATTCACAAAAATTTCACACTGTCCAGAGGAAATTATCAAGTGTTTCACTGCTTTCTGGACAACTATTAGTAAGTCACAAAAGTATGAAAACCAAGATGTGAGAGGGGAAAAAAAAAAAAGTTGGATGATATGTCGAGCGATGATAAAAACATCGAGTTTCGACTAAAGGTCGGATGAAAAAAATCTAGTTTCTCTAAAAATAAGTTTGTAATCATAATTACATAGTGACAATACCTCATATTTTAACGCTACAAAGCCTTGCTTATACTCATAAAAAGCTACAAAGCACTTGCCTTATATATAAAAGCTACAAAACACTGCCATTATACTCATAATACAGCTACAAAAGCACTTTGCCTATACTATCATAAACAGCTACAAAAGCACTTGCCTTATACTCATAAAACAGCTACAAAAGCACTTGCCTTATACTCATAAAACAGCTACAAAAGCACTTGCCTTATACTCATAAAACAGCTACAAAACCACTTGCCTTATACTACATAAAACAGCTACAAAAGCACTTGCCTTATACTACTCATAAAACAGCTACAAAACCACTTGCCTTATACTCATAAAACAGCTACAAAAGCACTTGCCTTATACTCATAAAACAGCTACAAAACCACTTGCCTTATACTCATAAAACAGCTACAAAAGCACTTGCCTTATACTACTCATAAAACAGCTACAAAAGCACTTGCCTTATACTACTCATAAAACAGCTACAAAACCACTTGCCTTATACTCATAAAACAGCTACAAAAGCACTTGCCTTATACTACTCATAAAACAGCTACAAAAGCACTTGCCTTATACTCATAAAACAGCTACAAAACCACTTGCCTTATACTCATAAAACAGCTACAAAAGCACTTGCCTTATACTACTCATAAAACAGCTACAAAAGCACTTGCCTTATACTACTCATAAAACAGCTACAAAACCACTTGCCTTATACTCATAAAATTCTTTGAGTGAAGTAATGATATGCTTCAACTTTTCTTCCTTCTCAAGATTCTGGAACTTCTGTTTCCATTCTTTACATGTCACAGCTTCTTTGTTTGGCTGTTTCTTTTCCTCAGCAATCCAGATCTGTTGAGAAATTGGCTAAGTTAGTTTTCCCTATGATTATCATAATACTACTACTACTAATAATAATAATATGGGTACAACAATTTTCTGGGAGGTGATGGTTTAGCACCTTCTGGTCAGGACCAAATTACGAATGCACTCTAAAATCCCTTAACCCTTTCAGGGTTTCGGCCATACTAGTATGGCTTACATGCCAGTGTCCATGACGCACTAGTACGCATAAATTCTAGCGCCTTCAAATCTAGCGAGAGAAAGCTGGTAGGCCTACATATGAAAGAATGGGTCTATGGTCAGTGTGCACAGTATAAAAAAATCCTGCAGCACACATTGCATAATGAGAAAAAAACCTGACAGTTTTTGGATTAAAACATACTTTGCACTATATTTTCGTATGGTATTTATTTTTGTATTCTAGTTTTCCTGGTCTCATTGTATAGAATGGAAGACATTACAGATATCTAGATTATTTTCACTGGTTTAACAATGAAAAGTACCTTCAAATTGAGCTCAAAGTAGCAGAAATGTTTGATTTTTACCAAAGTTCAAAAGTAAAATCATGCTAAGCGTCCAATACGTCAACTGGCGAGTCTAATATTCTTTCACAAGTGCGCTGATATTATTTATACCATTTCTACACTAATGCAGTAGTCTGCATAACAGTAAATCTTATTTTTTTTGTGAGAAAACTTCAAAGTGGAAAGCAAAAGAAATGTAAGAGGGGCATGGGGACATGACTAATGAACAGAGGAAATGTTATTTTAGTGCCAGGACTGTCTTATTCTGGACCCTATTTGGAAATTGGCATCTTTTGAAATCTGTGTGAAATTGGCAAAATTGCTAAATTCTGACCACTGTATTGGATAGCTGAAATCTGTAAATTGGTGGTTTCCTGTACTCATTTGATAGAAAAAATGGAGTTCTAAACCTGTATTCCCTGGAACGCAGGAGGGAGAGATACATGATTATATACACCTGGAAAATCCTAGAGGGACTAGTACCGAACTTGCACACGAAAATCACTCACTACGAAAGCAAAAGACTTGGCAGACGATGCACCATCCCCCCAATGAAAAGCAGGGGTGTCACTAGCACGTTAAGAGACCATACAATAAGTGTCAGGGGCCCGAGACTGTTCAACTGCCTCCCAGCACACATAAGGGGGATTACCAACAGACCCCTGGCAGTCTTCAAGCTGGCACTGGACAAGCACCTAAAGTCAGTTCCTGATCAGCCGGGCTGTGGCTCGTACGTTGGTTTGCGTGCAGCCAGCAGCAACAGCCTGGTTGATCAGGCTCTGATCCACCAGGAGGCCTGGTCACAGACCGGGCCGCGGGGGCGTTGACCCCCGAAACTCTCTCCAGGTAAACTCCAGGTAAACTAGTACATTGGAATTGGCCGAAAATAGGGCTCAAAGTAGGCAAAAATAGCTGATGCGTAAACATCGTCGAGACCGCTAACTTCGTGAGAGCATAATTCCGCAAGTTTTCGATCAAATTTCATACTCTTGGTGTCATTATGATTGGGAAAAGATTCTCGATCTTTTCATAAGAAAACATTATTTTTTTTTTTTTGAAATTTGGGGGACCCTGAGAACAAGTCTGAGAGGGACTGTGGACCCTGAAAGGGTTAACTACCAGACTAGTTTACACTGCCCACAGGATGGGTATGGGGTATACATTAAACTACTAATTGGGCAGCTACAGATGACACTAGTGTGCTCATTTTTTTTACACTGCAGTTGGTGGCGATAAAGTGATTTAATGAGATTTTTTTTTTATACTTACATTGATGAGAGGTTTTTACAAAGCAGAAGTGTTATAAGAAGAGCAGAGTATATGGAGAGTAAAAGAAAGGTGAAGAGAGTGGTGAGAGAGCAGATGATAGAGTGGGAGAGGCACTGTCAAGAAATTTTAATGAAAATAAGAAAAAATTTTGAAGTGAGTTAAGCAAGTTAAGAAAGCCTAGGGAAAGTATGGATTTGTCAGTTAAAAACAGAGTAGGGGAGTTAGTAGATGGGGAGATGGTGGTATTAGGTAGATGGCGAGAATATTTTGAGGAACTTTTAAATGTTAAGGAAGAAAGAGAGGCGGTAATTTCATGCACTGGTCAGGGAGGTATACCATCTTTTAGGAGTGAAGAAGAGCAGAATGTAAGTGTGGGGGAGGTACGTGAGGCATTACATAGAATGAAAGGGGGTAAAGCAGCTGGAACTGATGGGATCATGACAGAAATGTTAAAAGCAGGGGGGGATATACTGTTGGAGTGGTTGGTATTTTTGTTTAATAAATGTATGAAAGAGGGGAAGGTACCTAGGGATTGGCAGAGAGCATGTATAGTCCCTTTATATAAAGGGAAAGGGGACAAAAGAGATTGTAAAAATTACAGAGGAATAAGTTTACTGAGTATACCAGGAAAAGTGTACGGTAGGGTTATAATTGAAAGAATTAGAGGTAAGACAGAATGTAGAATTGCGGATAAGCAAGGAGGTTTCAGAGTGGGTAGGGGATGTGTAGATCAAGTGTTTACATTGAAGCATATATGTGAACAGTATTTAGATAAAGGTAGGGAAGTTTTTATTGCATCTATGGATTTAGAAAAGGCATATGATAGAGTGGATATAGGAGCAACGTGGCAGATGTTGCAAGTATATGGAATAGGTGGTAAGTTATTAAATGCTGTAAAGAGTTTTTATGAGGATAGTGAGGCTCAGGTTAGGGTGTGTAGAAGAGAGGGAGAATACTTCCCGGTAAAAGTAGGTCTTAGACAGGGATGTGTAATGTTACCATAGTTGTTTAATATATTTATAGATAGAGTTGTAAAGGAAGTAAATGCTAGGGTGTTCGGGAGAGGGGTGGGATTAAATTTTGGGGAATCAAATTCAAAATGGGAATTGACACAGTTACTTTTTGCTGATGATACTGTGCTTATGGGAGATTCTAAAGAAAAATTGCAAAGGTTAGTGGATGAGTTTGGGAATGTGTGTAAAGGTAGAAAGTTGAAAGTGAACATAGAAAAGAGTAAGGTGATGAGGGTATCAAATGATTTAGATAAAGAAAAATTGGATATCAAATTGGGGAGGAGGAGTATGGAAGAAGTGAACGTTTTCAGATACTTGGGAGTTGACGTGTCGGCGGATGGATTTATGAAGGATGAGGTTAATCATAGAATTGATGAGGGAAAAAAGGTGAGTGGTGCGTTGAGGTATATGTGGAGTCAAGAAACATTATCTATGGAGGCAAAGAAGGGAATGTATGAAAGTATAGTAGTACCAACACTCTTATATGGGTGTGAAGCTTGGGTGGTAAATGCAGCAGCGAGGAGACGGTTGGAGGCAGTGGAGATGTCCTGTCTAAGGGCAATGTGTGGTGTAAATATTATGCAGAAAATTCGGAGTGTGGAAATTAGGAAAAGGTGTGGAGTTAATAAAAGTATTAGTCAGAGGGCAGAAGAGGGGTTGTTGAGGTGGTTTGGTCATTTAGAGAGAATGGATCAAAGTAGAATGACATGGAAAGCATATAAATTTATAGGGGAAGGAGAGTGGGGTAGGGGTCGTCCTCGAAAGGGTTGGAGAGAGGGGGTAAAGGAGGTTTTGTGGGCGAGGGGCTTGGACTTCCAGCAAGCATGCATGAGCGTGTTAGATAGGAGTGAATGGAGACGAATGGTACTTGGGACCTGATGATCTGTTGGAGTGTGAGCAGGGTAATATTTAGTGAAGGGATTCAGGGAAACTGGTTATTTTCATATAGTCGGACTTGAGTCCTGGAAATGGGAAGTACAATGCCTGCACTTTAAAGGAGGGGTTTGGGATATTGGCAGTTTGGAGGGATATGTTGTGTATCTTTATACGTATATGCTTCTAAACTGTTGTATTCTGAGCACCTCTGCAAAAACAGTGATAATGTGTGAGTGTGGCTATGGCTTCTAAGATAGATACAAGTGTCAGTGGTGAAGCTGAAAGACTCCGCTGACAAACTAAACTGTCAGGTGTATTAATCAGAACAATGCACCTTGGTGATGGAACAAGAGCTAATTAATCTATTTGATGCATGAGCAATTACACAGGAAAAGATTAAAGCACTTTAAACAACTTTGTTTGGGTGAAATGTTGTAAAAGATTAGTGCTACAGTTATAAAAATAAAATTTATAAAATTTACTGCTCTAGGAGCAACATTTCATGACCTCTGTTGGTCAAGCAAAAATGGATAATCCAGCAAGGAAAAAATTGAAGCTATTCCTCCCATCCTGATTATTTCCTATTTTACAGGTACTTTGCGATCGAGAGCTTTCCAGTGAATATAATAATTTATAGTACAGCAATTTGTAAAGACTAACCAGTAATAGAAGTAATTAACAAAAATGCCCAATAAAATAATGCCTGTATTAACCCTTTCAGGGTCCAAGGCCCAAATCTGGAGTCACGCACCAGTGTCCAAGAATTTTCAAAAAAAAAATTTGTTATTTTTTCTTATGAAATCGTAGAGAATCTTTTTGTGAAGGTAATAAAACAAAAAGTACGAAATTTGGTGGAAAATTGACGAAATTATGCTCTCGCGAATTTTGATGTGTCAGCGATATTTACGAATCGGCGATTTTGCCGACTTTGACTCCCATTTTAGGCCAATTACATTATTCCAATCAACCAAATTCTTAGCTATTTCACTAGTATTACTTCTATTCTATCGATTGAGCACAAGAAATCGCCAAGTCAACTGTTTCAACTACAAAATAAAGTGATCGGAAATTGTTAATTTGGCCAATTTAACACAAAGTTCAAAATATTCCAATTTCAAAATAGGGTCCAGAATAAACAATGTAGGCATTCCTGGCACTAAACTAACATTTCCTCTGTTCATTAGTTATGTTTTGAGGCTTTACAAATAAATTCCATTTTGATTTTTTATTCACATAATGAATTTTTATTCACACCAAAAAATAGAAGATTTACTGTTATGCAATACCGTAATAATTGTATAAATATCACCACCATATTTGTGAATGTATATTAGACCCACCAGCTGACGTGTATTAGATGTGTGAGGTCGTTTGTTTACTCTTGAATATCGGCAAAAATTTAACATTTCCGCTACTTTGAGCTCAGTTTCAAGCCATTTCCAGTGCTAAAACCAATCAAAATCATCTCTATTTCTGTAATATGTCTTCCATTCTATCAAATGAGACCAAGAAATCGCAAATACAACTATAAAAAACATACAAAAAAACACTGCAAAGTTGCTGTTTTAATCGAAAAATCATGATTTCAGTTTTTTTCTCTCATTATACACAGTGTGCTGCAGGATCTGTTTTATGTGGTGCACACATACCACATAGATGTATTCTCTCATATCTAGGCCCAAATGTACCCCTCACAGTTTATCAGAGTGAGCTGAGCTCATGGCGTAGATCTACGGTTTGGACACTCACCGTAAAGCCGTAGATCTACGGGACGGACCCTGAAAGGGTTAACAAGAGTATATAAAAAAAAATTTTTGTCCTGGAACTTTGTTCCCTCCAAATATACACGATGCACGAGAAATAATGTCATAGAGGTAAAAGTACATGCGACATAAATTGAACTGCTATGTGTAACTGTTGTGGGATCAGGCGAGGTAAAAATGTGAGGTCAGGTGAGGTGAACAGCTGAGGTGAGTTCAGGAGACAGCTCCTAGGTGATCCCACAACAGTTCACTTGACCTGACCTCAGTGAAGTTCAGTTTACTTCACATATACTAATGTAGCTGACAAATTATGCCCACCATAACACTGTTGACAAAATGTGACTGTACTATTAACTACAAACAACTATCTTACCTGAAGTGGTGATCTAGGAAGGTCAACTGGACCCTGCTCTCCCATTTTAATTCTGAAGGTAAAAATTTTTTCAATATTATAACACAACATTAATGTTATAAAAGCAGCAAGGCATAAAAAATCTAACAAATGCCTGAAGTGAATTTTATTTTTTTTATTAACACATCGGCCGATTCCCACAAAGGCAGGGTGGCCCGAAAAAGAAACTTTCATCATCATTCACTCCATCACTGTTAAGCCAGAGGGGTGCTTTACACTACAGTTATAAAACTGCAACATTAACACCCTCCTTCAGAGTGTAGACACTGTACTTCCCATCTCCAGGACTCTAGTCCGTCCTGCCGGTTTCCCTGAAACCCTTCATAAATGTTACTTTCTTCACACTCCAACAGCATGTCAAGTATTAAAAACAAATTGCCTCCATTCACTCCTATCAAATACACTCATGCATGCTTGCTGGAAGTCCAAGCCCCTTGTACACAAAACCTTAACACTCTCCCTCCAATCTTTCCTAGGCCGACTCCTACCCTGCCTTCCCTCCACTACAGATTTATACACTAAGTCATTCTGTTTTGTTCTATTCTCTCTACGTGTCCAAACCACCTCAACCCCTCCTCAACCCTCTGGATAATAGTTTTGGTAATCCCACACCTCCCAATTTCCAAGCTACAAATTCTCTGCATTATATTCACACTACACATAGCAAAGACATGACATCTCCACTGCCTCCAGCCTTCTCGTTGCAACATTCATCACCCATGCTTCACACCCATATAGGAGTGTTGGTATAACTATTCTCGCTTGCATTCCCCTCTTTGCTTCCACTGAGTTTTTTTTTGTCTCCACAGACTCCTAAGTGCACCACTCACCCTTTTTCCCCCTCATCAATTTTATGATTCACCTCATCCTTCATAGACCCATCTGCTGACAAGTCCACTCCTAAATATCTGAATACCTTCACGTCCTCCATACTCTCTCCCTCCAATCTGATATCCAGTCTTTCTTCACCTAATCTTTGTTATCACCTTACTCTTTCCTACATTCACTTAATTTTCTTCTTTTACATACCCTACCAAATTCATCCACCAACCTCTGCAACTCTTCAGAATCTCCCAAGAGCACAGTGTCATCAGCAAAGAGCAACTTTGACAACTCCCACTTTGTTTGATTCTTTATCTTTTAACTCCACACCTCTTGCCAAGGCCCTCGCATTCACTTCTCTTACAACCCCATCTATAAATATGTTGAACAGCCACAGTGACATCACACATCCTTGTCTAAGCCCTACATTTACTGGGAAACTCACTCTCTCTCTCTCCTACATACTCTAACCCGAGCCTCACTATCCTTGTAAAAACTCTTCACTGTTTTCAGTAAACTACCTCCTATACCATACACCAACACCTGCCAAATTGCTTCCCTATCCACCCTGTCATATGCCTTTTCCAAATCCATAAATGCCACAAAAACCTCTTTAGCCTCATCTAAATACTGTTCACCTATGTTTCAATGTTAACACCTGGTCTACACACCCCCTACCTTCCTAAAGCCTCCTTGTTCATCTGCCATCCTACTCTGTCTTACTCTTAATGCTTTCAATAACTACCATATGCTTTACCAGGTATACTCAACAGACTCATTCCCTATAATTTTTGCACTTAAGTGAATATCACAGGAACAAGAACTAAGTTTTATATAGGAAATAAGTCAAAGCCGAAGTTAACATTCACCTGCCATCTTATACGATAAAGAAAAAAAAAAAAACATAAATCATGCCAGGTGCAAAATATTTAATATGCTTTCCAATTCACATTCAAGTCAAAACAGTAATACGTTACTGCTACAGGTTTAATTTTACTTTAGTATCAGAACCCAGATGTTTCCTCTATATTAGCCTGCTTCCTACTACTATTAATTTTCATCCTTTGAATCTCTTCTTTTAACATCAGCTGCCCCCCCCCCCCACAGAGGTAGGAGGCCACTTGAGAGAGAGAGAGAGACAGAGAGAGACAGAGAGAGAGAGAGAGAGGAGAGAGAGAGAAGAGAGAGAGAGACAGAGAGGGGAGACAGAGAGAGAGAGAGAGGACAGAGAGAGAGAGAGAGAGAGACAGAGAGAGAGAGCAGAGAGAGAGGGCAGAGAGAGAGAGACAGAGAGAGAGACAGAGAGAGAGAGACAGAGAGACAGAGAGAGGACAGAAAAGAGAGACAGAGAGAGACAGAGAGAGAGAGAGGACAGAGAGAGACAGGGCAGACAGAGAGAGAGGAGGACAGAGAGAGACAGACAGACAGAGAGAGAGAGAGACAGAGAGAGAGAGAGAGGAAAAGAGAGAGAGAGACAGAGAGAAAAGAGAAACAGAGAGACAGGAGAGAGACAGAGAGAGAGAAGAGAGAGGAAGGGGAGAGAGGGCAGAGAGAGAGAGAGACAGAGAGAGAGAGAGAGAGAGAGAGAGAGAGAGAGAGAAGAGAGAGAGAGACAGAGACAGAGAGAAAAGACAGAGAGAGAGACAGAGAGAGAGAGAGACAGAGAGAGAGACAGAGACAGAGAGAGAGACAGAGACAGAGGAGAGACAGAGAGAGACAGAGAGAGAGAGAGAGGAGAGGAGAAGAGAGAGAGAAGAGAGGAGAGAGCAGAGGAGGAGAGAGAGAGACAGAGAGAGACAGAGAGAGAGAGAGGACAGAGAGAGACAGAGAGAGAGACAGAGAGAGAGAGAGACAGAGAGACAGAGAGACAGAGAGAGAGAGAGACAGAGAGACAGAGAGACAGAGACAGAGAGAGACAGCCAGACAGACAGACAGCCAGCCAGCCAGCCAGCCAGCCAGCCAGCCAGCCAGCCAGCCTGCCTTCACTAGCGCTATCACATTCTTGCCAGAGATGCACCAACATTACAGTTCAGATCCCCTTCCAAACTGCAACATCCCCACCTCTCCTTTAGATTCAAGTCTGGCTAATAGGTTTTTTTTAAATTCCTTCATAAATGTTACCTTGCTCACACACCAAAACATCACAAAAACCATTTGCCTCGACTCACTCCAAACACACACACACACACACACGCCCTGGTGGATGTGCAAGCTCCTTGCATACAAACCTTCCTTTATCCTCAACCTCCAACTTCTTCATAGGATGACCCCTACCCCTACCTTCCCTCCACTATAGATTGATACACCCTGCAAGTCACTTATTTTTCTCAGTCCTCATTATATAGTGTCATTTTCCTGGTTATCTTGAAATTTGCCTTTCTGTGTTCTTGAAGGAAAGGTCGGCTGACGTTACATCCGGATCTTTCACAAGTTCCTTCCATTCTAATTGGTGATCTTGTGGTTTAAACAGTGCTCCTTTTCTTAATTCATGTTTATTATCTAAGCAGTTGGAACTTCACACCACTGAAAGTTATGTTATTTTCCACTGTCCAGTGAATGACTGATTATTTCTTGAAATTCTTCCATGTGTTCTATTAAGGTGCTTTCACGCATACAGTACAGCGGACGACCATTATTCACACACGTTACATTTATGAAAACTGCTAATAATGATTTCCAGGACTTATAGACTGAAAGAATTCTGGAAAAAAAATAGGGTTGCAGCCTTCAGATCTTTGAGAGACCTATAATTTTTTTGCATTTTCCACTGTTTTACTGGATTGATGAACACAATCATATTGGTCTCAAAAATTTTATTCATATTTTATTCACTGCCAGTGATGAACCTTCTGTGATTAATGGTTCAATTCTACTGGTAGTTTTTAACTAGAATTTTGTATGTGCAAACATTTGTAGTTTCTTGCAATATCCTTGACAGTTTCTTGTTCCTCTTGTGCTTCTGTCTCCATCCATTCCCTTTGATCTTACATGCTCACAGATATCATACCCCTACATCTTAAAACTTTTTTCATACTATTCCTGAAACCTTTGCTAGTATGTCCTCTACACAATCTTTAATAAAGCCAGATTAATATACCCTCTTGATCAATATTTTTTTTCTTTCAACACACTGGCTATGTCGCACTGAGGCAGGGTGACCTAAAAAGGAAAACAAAAAAGTTTTTCTTTAAATTTAGTAATTCTTTATCAACTTAACTTTCTCCAACCTTTCTAAACGATTAAACTATTTCAACTTCTCCATAGCTCTCTAAACTTTATATTTCAAACCACTAAACTATCTAAATTCTTAGACTCCATAGTCTGGAAAATATTCATGCCACACTAACATGCTGGCTCTCCCACCGAGGCAGGGTGACCCAAAAAAGAAACTTTTACCATCATTCACATTATCACTGTCTTGCTAGAGGCATGCAGATATGACAGTTTAAATGTCATTAAACAGTAAATATCCCAAACTCCTTTCTTTAATCCTCCGACTGTCGCAAGCCCCTTTCTGAAACTCATTCTGTTGCAAAATTTTTGGAAAAAAAAATTTTTCTTAAGAAATGATAGAGAATCTTTTCCCGGTGGTAATGACACCAAAAGTACAAAATTTGGTCGAAAACTCACGGAATTATGCTCCTGCAAAGTTAGCGGTCTCTGAGATATATACGCATCAGCGATTTCGCCGACTGAGCCCTGTTTTTGGCCAATTCCGTTGTTCCAGTTGACCAAACTCAGCTATTTCTTTAGAACTCCATTTTTTCTATCAGTTGAGTACAAGAAACTGCCCATTTATTGATTTGAACTACCCAATAAAGTGGTCAGAAATTGGCAATTTGGCCAATTTCATGCAAATTAAAAAAAAAAAAAAGACTCCAATTTCAAAATACAGTGGACCCCCGGTTAACGAACTTTTTTCATTCCAGTAGTATGTTCAGGTGCCAGTACTGACCGAATTTTTTCCCATAAGGAATATTGTGAAGTAGATTAGTCCATTTCAGACCCCCAAACATACACGTACAAATGCACTTACATAAATACACTTACATAATTGGTCGCATTTGGAGGTGATCGTTAAGCGGGGGTCCACTGTAGTCCAGAATAAACAATGTATACATTCTTGCACTAAAATAACATATCCTCTGTTCATAGTCACATCTGTAGGACCCTCTTTTATTACTATTGCTTTATATTTAGATTTTTTTATTCATACAAAAAAAAAAATTACTGTTATGCAGTCTAATGCATTTTTGTAAAAATGGTATAAATAATATCAGTGCACTAGTGAAAGAATATTAGACTCCCCAGTTGACGTGTATTGGACGTGTGGTGTGATTTGCTTACTCCTGAACATTAGTAAAAATTGAACATTTCCGCTACTTTGAGCTCAATTTCAAGGTCGTTTTCATAATAAAACTAATCATCATCATCTCTATTTCTGTAATATGTTTTCCATTTTATCACACGAGACCATGAAAGTGAGAATACAACGATAAATACCATACGAAAATACACCCCAAAGTCGGCGTTTTAATAAAAAAAAAAGTCTCATTATGCACTGCGTGCTGCACACTGACCACAGACCCATTCTCTCACATGTGGGCCTACCAGCCTTCTCGATTTGAAGCCGCTAGAATTTATGTGTATTAATATGTCCGAAACAGTGGCGTGCAAGATGTATATATACGACCAAAACAGTCAAAGGGTTAAGAGTGCAGGTGTTGTATGTCCCGCCTCCAGGACTCTAGTCCGGTTAACAGGTTTCCATGAATCCCTTCACAAAATACTGACTTCATATATGGAATCTTCACTATCTCTATCCTCCTACTTTCTGAAACATTGAAAGATCATGCTTCAACCCCCTTCCCCACCACCCACACAAATGTTGGCACTACTATACTGTACTTTAGTCAACAGATTATGATACTTACCTACGTGAAGATTTCGAAAGTAACCTTGCACGCTCTTCCGCAAGCTCCTTTTTATATGGCTTTCTATACAAGTCTTTTTCTTCCTCAGGCAAATTTTTCCAAGCTTTAGACAGATTTACAAAACTACAATCCTATAAAAAAATATTTGAATTAATAATAAGTAAGCAATAAATCAGAAAGCTATTATACAAATAGCAGCTACAATAATTATTTTTTTTTAAATACTCGTCCATTCCAAGGTAGAGTATACCTGGAGGGTTTTCCAGGGGTCAATACACCCACAGCCCAGTCCATGACTAGGCCTCAGTCATTTCCCACTGAGGCAGGGTGACAAAAAAAAAAAAAAAACTTTCACCAACATTCAATACTTTCACCATCATTCACACAATCACTATCATTGCAGAGGCACTCTGATATGACAGTTTAGATGTCATTCCAAACAGCCAATATCCCAAACCCCTCCTTTAAAGTGCAAGCATTGTACTTCCCACCTCCAGGATTCAAGTCTGGCTAACCGGTTTACCTTAATCCCTTCACATAATGTTATCCTGCTCACACACCAACAGTGCATCAGGTCCCACAAACAATTAGTCTCCATTCACTCCCAAGACACTCAGAGTTAGACTTGAACCACTGACAAGTAAGGTTGTAAAAATAAAAATCCTGCCCCATGCAGTGCATGATGGGCAAAGCAACTCAACTTTGTGTTCAGTTTAAAACAGCACCTTTATAGGATGGTTTTTGTGGTTTAATTGGCCCAATTCTTGGAAGATATTACTACAGAAATAGATGATTTTGGTTAGTTTCAGGACAGGAAGTAGCTTGAAATCAGGCTCAAAGTAGGAGAAATGTTAGATTTTTGACGATTCTCCTGATGACAGGTAAGGCCCCTTTACACCTTCCCAGTCCGATTCAAATACTATTGGGATGCTGGAAATATGAGACTCAGTTTGGCTTTCCCCCATCATGCACTGCATGGGGCAGGATTTTTTTTACAATGTGCACTCACTGCAGATTCATTTTCTCATGTATAGGTTCAACTTTACCATTCAAAGCTAATGCAAGTGAGCTGAACTCAAACCACAGACCAACGTAAGCAACTCTGGCATCAATAACATATATATACACAACACAGTGAAAGGGTTAAATTGGAATTTTTTTAATTTTGTGCAAAATTGGCTGATTTACTGACTTCTGTGCAATTTTACAGAATGGTTCTAATAGTTTAATGAGTGGCTTCTTGTGCTCGGTCTATAGAACGGAAGAAAGGGGTCAAAGTGAGCAATAACACTAGATTAAAACAGAACTCAAAGTGGGCAAAAAATCAAGATACAAATTCCACCCAGACTGCTAACTCTTCACCAGCATACTTCCAAAAGTTTTCCGTCAAATTTTGTGTTTTTGGTGTCATTATGTTGAAAAGATTCTAGAGGCTCCAGAGCAACCAGGTTGTGATCGATAAGTGGGGCAGCAGGCCTCCAGCAGCAACAGCCTGGTTGACCAGGCAAGCACCAGATGAGCCTCACCCATGGCTGGGCTCCGATAATGAAACACTAAACTCTTCGAAGGTATATACCATTGCAGAAAAAAAAAAAAAAAAAAAAATTTGGAAAATGCCGACACTGAGCTCTAATTTCAGTGCTTCTGACAATGTAGGGGTTCAATCTTAAATGTGTTAGGTTAATGTTTTACTTAACTTGATGAAGCCACACTGTGGGCAAAACAAAATAAGAGCTCTCCTTACTTAGTGACCTTCAATTGTCAGTTACACCACCATCTATCATTTTTTAAACAAACTATAAAGAATTACTATAATAAAAAAAAGTGCTAACAATAAAGCAGCAAAATAATTTGGACAATGATAAAATGGTAGCCGACTCCATATACACGTTTAAAAGTTGATTGGACAGCCATTTCCCCATGTCAGTTAACTAAGCAGACAGATCTTAAATTCTCCCTTGTAAATCAAATGTTTACAGAAATAATGAACTCTGGTCTTGAGAAAACTTACCCCATTGGTGAATTGCTTCTTATGACTATCCAAAGTCTCTCTCATGAAACGATGAATAGGTAACAAGATTTTCCTCTTGTTAAAGTTGAGTTTTGGCAGGTTTTCTGTAACCTCATCCAAAACTATGGTGAGTGTCCTAACAAAAGATAAATAAGCATTTGACAGGAACTGAGCAGCAAAGGATATTATAGTCATGGGAAAGCACTAAACCTTTAAGGGGTTACAATGCCTGGGGTGAGGGAAGCAATTTCAACGTAGGGTATCCCAAATTTTTGAAATCAAGATCCCTTCAATAGTATCAAAGTACCACTCATCATGGACTTCATGAATACAAAACTGCTCTCATTGAACATTGAAGCAATGTTTATAGGTATTGTGCCCTAGTAAGAGCACTAAGTACAGTGTTTGTTTGTAAACTCAACTGCAAACAACCCCTTATGTGGAAAGGAAATCTTAAAGCAACATTTCAGCCAGTAGTGGACAGCAGCTAGGGCAGAGTGAAACAAGTGAAGTTTCTTTTCCAAATTGTGGGGTTATTTGCTATGTTATGAAGGCTTAAAAAAAAAAATTTAGTGTATTTACAATATTCAGTTGAACATCTCACTCACTTCACCGATTTAATCCCTGTTAAAATTTTTTTAAAATGACTTTTACAGTCACCAGCTGTAAAATTCCCAAATGCTGCATTTTCCCAATTGAAGTCTTTGAGTCTTGTGCGGTAACTCATTTTATCCTTCCGGGGTAATTGTGCCTTCATGTTATTTAGAAGCTGTAACTCGTCATCTTTCATCCAACTTGGAGACTCTGAAATAAATAAAGTACACATTTACACCTATTGACCATCTACATTATATAAATGCATGGGAAAATGCTAAACTCTGAGGTCAAACAATATCTAGGGAATGAGATACAGATAGGGTTTGATCCATGGAAGGGGAGGGATGCTCTAATTCTTTCAATCAAGAGCTCTTGACTTATCATTGCACATTACTAGGTAGTTTATCTGCCTCTTATTGAGCAAACAGGCTCAAGGATCTACGACTGTGCGAATGACATTCTCAGGCTTTGAACTCCACATAATTATAATGGCTTAATACAATTCTTAGCTTGGAAAAATATTTAGGTTACCAATGAACACCTTGTGATGCTGATAACATGTAGTCTCTTCTTGTACAGAAGTGAAATGAATAATGCACTGTGGTACAGAAAAAAATATTTACTTTTAGTGCATCAATACTCTACAGGTTTCTCTCACTTTACCTGGGTTGGTTCTGTGCAAATTTCCTATTACAAGATTCCATTCCTAATGGTAATTCCTCTTTCACAATATACATATATGTAAACAGTACAATTTGCAAGTCACACTGAAGATATTTATTTTGTGGAATTAAATGCCGAATGACTACATATCAAAAAAATTAGAATAAGATGGTCCCTAGTGTTTAGAAGTTCTGCACTGTACTAGGAAAAATAAAGATACCTAGGAACTAACAATGAGAATACTAATTTTAGGGTTTGCATCACAAGTGATAAGTACCACTATTCAATTTCCTGGCTGGGCAAGACGTGGGTAAGTTTCACTATATCATCTGCCTTAGTTCACCTAGCAGTAAATATACAGTAACTGAGTGTTTGTTGATTTGTTGGTTATCCTTGGAAGTGGTACACAGTAGTTAAGGCTTCAATGTGAGTTGAGGATAATTCTTAGCTTACACAAATTGTTTTGGGTCTCCCTGCCTTGATGGGACACTGCCGACATGTTAAATTCCCCCCCCCCCCACCAACAAGTCTGCCGTTTCCCACCGAGGCGCGCATATATATATATATATATACAGTGGACCCCCGCATACCGTTGGCCTTACATAACGTTAAATCCGCATACCGCTACATTTTATCGCTAAGATTTTGCCTCGCGTACCGCTAAAAAACCCGCTCAACGCTGTTCGTCCGAAACGCGTCTAATGTGCACCCTTAGCCAGCCTCACATGTTCCGCCAGTGACATTGTTTACCAGCTAGCCTCCGCGGTAACATCCAAGCATACAATCGGAACATTTCGTATTATTACAGTGTTTCTGGTGATTTTATCTGCAAAATAAGTGACCATGGGCCCCAAGAAAGCTTCTAGTGCCAGCCCTACAGGAATAAGGGTGAGAATTACTATAGAGATGAAGAAAGAGATCATTGATAAGTATGAAAGTGGAGTGCGTGTCTCCGAGCTGGCCAGGTTGTATAGTAAACCCCAATCAACCATCGCTACTATTGTGGGCAACAAAAAGGCAATCAAGGAAGCTGTTCTTGCCAAAGGTTTAACTGTGTTTTCGAAACAGAGATCGCAAGTGATGGAAGATGTTGAGAGACTCTTATTGGTGTGGATACATGAAAAACAGATAGCACGAGATAGCATCTCTCAAGTGATCATAAGTGAAAAGGCTAGGAAGTTGCATGAGGATTTAATTAAAAAAATGCCTGCAACTAGTGATGATGTGAGTGAATTTAAGGCCAGCAAAGGTTGGTTTGAGAGATTTAAGAAGCGTAGTGGCATACATAGTGTGATAAGGCATGGTGAGGCTGCCAGTTCGGACCACAAAGCAGCTGAAAAATATGTGCAGGAATTCAAGGAGTACATAGAAACTGAAGGACTGAAACCTGAACAAGTGTTTAATTGTGATGAAACAGGCCTGTTTTGGAAGAAAATGCCAAGCAGGACCTACATTACTCAGGAGGAAAAGGCACTCCCAGGACATAAGCCTATGAAAGACAGGCTTACTCTGTTGATGTGTTCCAATGCTACTGGTGAATGCAAAGTGAAGCCTTTATTAGTGTATCACTCTGAAACTCCCAGACCGTTCAGGCAAAAGAATGTCCTCAAGGCTAATTTGTGTGTGCTGTGGAGGGCAAACAGTAAGGCAAGGGGTCACTAGGGACTTTTTCTATGACTGGTTACACCATGCATTTGCCCCCAATGTGAAAGATTACCTAACTGAAAAGAAATTAGAACTTAAGTGCCTCCTGATGTTAGACAATGCCCCTGGTCATCCTACAGACGTGGCAGAGCGACTTTATGGGGACATGAAATTCATTAAGGTGAAGTTTTTGCCTCCTAATACCACTCCTCTCCTGCAGCCCATGGACCAGCAGGTTATTGCAAACTTCAAAAAACTGTACACAAAAGCTCTGTTTGAAAGGTGCTTTGTAGTGACCTCAGAAACTCAACTGATTCTAAGACTTTTGGAGAGATCACTTTAATATCCTCAATTGTGTAAACCTTATAGGTAAGGCTTGGGAGGGAGTGACTAAGAGGACCTTGAACTCTGCTTGGAAAAACTGTGGCCAGAATGTGTAGACAAAAGGGATTTTGAAGGGTTTGAGGCTAACCCTGAGAATCCTATGCCAGTTGAGGAATCCATTATGGCATTGGGAAAGTCCTTGGGGTTGGAGGTTAGTGGGGAGTTGGTGGTGGAGGACAATGAAGAACTAACCACTGATGAGCTGATAGATCAACTTCAACAGCAAGAGGCCAGACCTGAGGAAACTGGTTCGAAGGAGGGGAGAGAGAAATTGAAAAAATTGCCTACTACAAAGATTAAGGAAATCTGTGCAATGTGGCTGAAAGTGCAAACCTTTATGGATGAAAATCACCCTCACACAGCTATTGCAAGCCGTGCTGGTGACTATTACACTAACAATGTTGTGAAACACTTTAGGGAAGTCATAAAGGAACGAGAGGTACAGGCCACTACGGACAGATATGTTGTGCGACAGAACTCCAGTGACTCTGAAGCTGGTCCAAGTGGCATTAAAAGAAGGGAAGTAACCCCAGAAAAGGACTTGACAGCTCAAGTTTTAATGGAAGGGGATTCCCCTTCTAAACACTAACACACTCTCCTCCTCCCATCCCATCAATCATCACCAGATCTTCAATAAAAGTAAGTGTCATGTAATTGTGCATGCCTTTTTCAGTTTGTGTGTATTAAAATTAATATTTCATGTGGTAAAAATGTTTTTTTTTCATACTTTGGGGTGTCTTGCACGGATTAATTTGATTTCCATTATTTCTTATGGGGAAAATTCATTCGCATAACGATAATTTCGCATAACAATGAGCTCTCTTGCACGGATTAACCCTTTGACTGTTTCAGGGCCCTCTCTGAAACTGTCATTCTATGTCGCCAAATATTCGAAAAAAAAAAAATTATTTTCTCTTATGAAAATGTTAGGAATATTTTTACTAGTGTTTTAAGCCTAAAAAAAAATTTTTGCCATCAGTACTTACCGAGATATAGAGCCGCAAAGTTTGCAGAAATTGACGTGCGTACGGCAACAGCGGCGACTGCCACCCACCCGGTATTCTTTTATTTACTCTAATTCAAAGGTTTCTTGCATTTTTCAATATTTTTCTTTTCCAGGTAACTTTTGTGGCCTGTGAGACCAATGTAAGGTGCATTGTTCAAATATACACTCATTATTTACAACACAATAACAGAACAAACTTTATCACTATTAGTTTGTGTATACACTTTGTTTACACAAACAAACAATACAAAACAATGTTTATTACTATTGTTCCATAATATATATACATATGTACAGTCACTAACCACGTTCCTAGAACTGCTGCAGCTTGTGGAACTCTTTGAAACATGGTATATGCAGAGGGGCACTTCACACTCCTCACACATAAAACAGTGTCTCTGCGTGTTTGTGGGCGTTTTGTGGTATGCATACATACATAACACCTCTTCTGAGCATTTTTCTTGGCAGTAGTAGGAGGCAGTTGTATGGGGTAGTGATCACCAGGCCTCATACGAGATGACGTCTGTGGGCGCTGGTCTATTGCAGGAGTTGCTCCTTGGTACTTTGCAATTATTTGTCTGATTACTGACAGGCAAAATTCACCATATTTTGGTGTTTTGTTGGTCTTCAACTTGTATATGTTATAAGCATTTAGCATAGAGATATCAACAAGATGGAAAAAAGTTTGATATACCACTTATAACTCTTGCATACACAGTCTGCAAACCCAATCTGCATGTCACATTTGTCCACTAAGCGCATATTGAGGTTGTAGTCCATGACAGCTGCAGGCTTTAGAATGGGTTCATTGGTCTCCTTTTGTTGTCCCTGCCACTGGGTACCATTTCGTTTCTGTGAACTGATGTCAACAATGTGACATCAAAGTTTGTCATGCCACCGAAATGCCATGATGTCATTGGCAGCAAAGGCTTGCACCTCACCTCTGTGAGTGCCAGCGTCGAACCTTGGCATATGTTTGCGATTACCACGCACTGTGCCACACACGTCTGTCAAGTTCACTCGCAAGAAATCACTGAGTAAGGGGCTTGTGTACCAGTTTTCAGTAAATAACATATGCCCCTTACCAAGATATGGTTCCATCATGTTCGAACCACTCACCAAGATACCCAATAACTTCATGGTATCTCTCAAAGTATTACTGCCAGTGTACACAATAATATCTAAAACAAGACCACTTCTGCAATCACACAGTACAAATAGCTTTATACCAAAGCGTTTCCTCTTGCTTGGTATATATTGCTTGAATGAGAGTCTTCCTTTGAATAAAATCAAGGACTCATCAATAACAAGCTTCCTGAAGGGATAAAAATACACGCAGCACTTTTGTTTCAGGTACATAAACACATTTCTTATCTTATATAACCTGTCGCTTCTGTCAGGCCTGGTTTTGTCTGAAAAGTGTAACATACGTAACAGTATCAGGAAACGATTGACACCTATAATGTCACTAAAACCTGGAGTTGAAATCAGGCGATCTGTTGTCCGGTATGTGGTGACAGTGTGCTTATACACATGTGGCATAAGCATTATTGTGGCAAAAAACAGGTACATCTTGACAGTGCCTCTCCCACTCTATCATCTGCTCTCCTTTTGCACTCTCTCACCACTCTCTTTACCTTTCTTTTACTCTCCATATACTCTGCTCTTCTTATAACACTTCTGCTTTGTAAAAACCTCTCATAAGCTACCTTTTTCTCTTTTATCACACCCTTTACTTCATCATTCCACCAATCACTCCTCTTTTCTCCTGCCCCCACCCTCCTATAACGACAAACTTCTGCCCCACATTCTAATACTGCATTTTTAAAACTATTCCAACCCTCTTCAACCCCCCCACTACTCATCTTTGCACTAGCCCACTTTTCTGCCAATAGTCGCTTATATCTCACCCGAACTTCCTCTTCCCTTAGTTTATACACTTTCACCTCCCTCTTACTTGTTGTCGCCACCTTCCTCTTTTCCCATCTACCTCTTACTCTAACTGTAGCTACAACTAAATAATGACCCGATATATCAGTCGACCCTCTGTAAACATGTACATCCTGGAGCCTACCCATCAACCTTTTATCCACCAATACATAATCTAATAAACTACTTTCATTACGTGCTACATCATACCTTGTATATTTATTTATCCTCTTTTTCATAAAATATGTATTACTTATTACCAAATCTCTTTCTACACATAGCTCAATTAAAGGCTCCCCATTTACATTTACTCCTGGCACCCCAAATTTACCTACTACTCCCTCCATAACATTTTTACCCACTTTAGCATTGAAATCCCCAACCACCATTACTCTCACACTTGATTCAAAACTCCCCACGCATTCACTCAACATTTCCCAAAATCTCTCTCTCCTCTACACTTCTCTCTTCTCCAGGTGCATACACGCTTATTATAACCCACTTTTCACATCCAATCTTTATTTACTCCACATTACTGCACAGGTCTGCATTTTTAAGATTTCTTTATGAACATACCTAAAATCTCATCCTTCCCAGCATCCTCGTCAGGCCCTATGTTCATTTCCTCGTTTGATAAATCAAGACTTCTGCGTTTCTTCTTTTTTGATGTACTTTCTTTGTCAAGTGGACGCTTTTTTGGAGTTGTGACATGAGTTGTGACTGGGGTCTGGGGCAGAGAAACTTCAGATTGCTTCTGTAAAACAAATACTGTGTAAGTAATTGCCCATTAACCACTTAAAAAACAGATCATTATATTCTTGGGGAAGCACTAAACTACCTGCTGGGATCATTACAGTGCCTAGGAAGCAACCAGGTGTAATGTAAGGAAAGTGTGGCTCCAATTTCTTGAATCAAGAGCAAGGGACCTCCCATGAAAGAGTATTAAAACCAAGCTATGCTCTGTGTGGCCTACCTTCAGCATTTAGTTTGTTATATTGTCAGTCCTACTGAATCTCATTCTAGCCAGTTATAATAATGTTAGAAAATTACCCATATTGTGATAGGTTAAAGACATGCATACTTTAAACATTTTATGATGGCTACATTCCACTCTCCAGGAGCATTATCAAGCCTATTAGCCTGACAAAACTCACGCAGAACAAAACATCCACAATAAAATGTCTCATTAGTTGTGTATGTATTCACTGCCAAACATTCCGACAGTATCAGTAATTATGAAAAGAAAGAAGGTAAACAATTCTGTATCATGAACCTTCACTAGCACCACACCATCCATCCCACATTTCTTATTTTATACCAAAATGTTAAAAATTCATTATTTACAGTGTACAGGAGGGTCCCACTTTACAGCACTTCATTTTACAATGTTTTGCCAATGCAGCAGTTTTTAATTATACCCATTTTATTTATTCAGACTTCCTATAATAAATAACCCGCACATAAAAGAGAAAAGCTTACGACGACGTTTCGGTCCGACTTGGACCATTGACAAAGTCACAGTGTGACTTTGTCAATGGTCCAAGTCGGACCGAAACGTCGTCGTAAGCTTCTCTCTTTTATGTGCGGGTTATTTGTGTATCGTTCCAGTCACGGTATTGTGCCTTTTTTGTTATTCCTATAATAAATATATTCGCCACTCACAAGATAAACTGAGGACGAAAATATTTCAAGGCAAGTAATGTGTTTCTTATTCTTTTTAGTAATTACAGGAAAAGGGGCTACTAGCCCATTGTTCCCGGCATTTTAGTCGACTTTTACAACACGCATGGCTTACGGAGGAAATATTCTTATTCCACTTCCCCATGGATATAAAAGTAATAAGAACAAGAACTATTAAGATAAAATCAAAGAAACCTCGGATGTGTATAAATAAACGTGTACATGTATGTGTAGTGTGACTTAAGTGTAAGTAGAAGTAGCAAGACGTACCTGTAATCTTGCATATTTAGGAGACAGACTAAAGACACCAGCAATCCTACCATCATTTAAAACAATTACAGGCTTTTGTTTTACACTCACTTGGCAGGACAGTAGTACCTCCCTGGGTGGTTGCTGTGGCGAGTGCAAAAGGAGAGCGGATGATAGAGTGGGAGACACTCAAATTTTAATGAGAATAAGAAAAATTTTGGGGGCGAGTTAAACAAGTTAAGAAAGCCTAGGGAACGAATGGATTTGTCAGTTAAAAACAGTAGGGGAGTTAGTAGATGGGGAGATGGAGGTATTGGGTAGATGGTGAGAATATTTTGAGGAACTTTTAAATATCTACGAAGAAAGGGAGGCAGTAATTTCATGCACTGGCCAGGGAAGGAGGTATACCATCATTTAGGAGTGAAGAGTAGGATGTGAGTGTGGGGGAGGTGCATGAGGCATTACATAGAATGAAGGGGGGTAAAGCAGCTGGAACTGACAGGATCATGACAAATGTTAAAAGCAGGGGAGGGGGAGGGGAATATTGTGTTGGAGTGGTTGGTATTGTTGAAAGAGGGGAAGGTACCTAGGGATTGGCAGAGAGCATGTGTAGTCCCTTTATATAAAGGGAGGGGGACAAAAGAGATTGTCAAAATTATAGAGGAATAAGTTTACTGAATATACCAGGAAAAGTGTACGGTAGGGTTATTATTGAAAGAATTAGAGGCAAGACAGAATGTAGAATTGCGGATGAGCAAGGTTTTAGAGTGGGTAGGGGATGTGTAGATCAAGTGTTTACATTGAAGCATATATGTGAACAGTAGATAAAGGTAGGGAAGTTTTGATTGCATTTATGGATTTAGAAAAGGCATATGATAAGAGTGGATAGGGGAGCAATGTGGCAGATGTTGCAAGTGTATGGAATAGATGGTAAGTTACTAAATTCTGTAAAGTTTTTATGAGGATAGTGAGGCTCAGGTTAGGGTGTGTAGAAGAGAGGTCTTAGGTGTTAGACAGGGATGTGTAATGTTACCATGGTTTAATATATTTATAGATGGGGTTGTAAAAGTAAGTGATAGGGTGTTTGGGAGAGGGGTGGAATTAAATTATGGGGAATCAAATACAAAATGGGAAGTGACAGTTACTTTGCTGATGGTACTGTGCTTATGGGGGATTCTAAAGAAAAATTGCAAAGGTTAGTGGAAGAAATTTGGGTGTGTGTGTGTAAAGGTATAAAGTTGAAAGTGAACTTAGAAAAGAGTAGGGTGATGAGGGTAATAAATGATTTAAAGAAAAATTGGATATCAAACTGGGGAGGAGTATGGAAGAAGTGAATGTTTTCAAATATTTGGGAGTTGACGTGTCAGCGGATGGATTTATGAGGGATGAGGTTAATCATAGAATTTATGAATGAAAAAAGGCGAGTGGTGCATTGAGGTGTATGTGGAGACAATGTTACGGAGGCAAAGAAGGGAATGTATGAAAGTATAGTGGTACCAACACTCTTATATGGTGAAATTAAGACACTTGCAACATCTGGGTATCTTTATTGTAGACATTTCGCCATCCAGTGGCTTTATCAATACAAATTCCAGGACATAACTAGAAGACAATAGGACTATATACAGATGATGAGGTAATCAGTCCCTCAACCTTGGAGTAGGTGCGAAGAGCACCGTAGTCGTGGAGATTCTGAAGCAGAAGCAAGGAGCCTGGTGCTTATATATTAACGTCAAGGTTAAGGTCAAGGGACTGATTACCTCATCTTCTGTATATAGTCCTACTGTCTTCTAGTTATGTCCTGGAATTTGAATTGATAAAGCCACTGGATGGCGAAACATCTTCAATAAAGATACCCAGATGTGGCACATCTCTTAATTTCATCTTGTCAGTATTGTATATCATTCTTGTACAACTTGTCACACTGCAGCATCATGGAATCTTGATTCTGAGGACATGTACATAACCTTCATGACTGACAACTATCACAACTAACCCATCTCTTTGGGTAGGACCTACTTCCACTGGGGAATCCTGCCTACCAGTGACTAAGCCCTCATCTGCTACATGTCCCATTTCCACCTGACGTTAGCATACAAGTGCCAGGGTCCTTGCTTCTGCTTCAGAATCTCCATGACTACGGTGCTCTTCGCACCTACTCCAAGGTTGAGGGACTGATTACCTCATCTTCTGTATAGAGTCCTACTATCTTCAAGTGGTGTCCTGGATTTTGATAAAGCCGCTGGATGGCGAAACGTCTACAATAAAGATACCCAGATGTTGCAAGTGTCTTAATTTCATCTTGTCAGTATTGTATACCATTCTTGTACAACTCTTATATGGGTGTGAAGCTTGGGTTGTAAATGCTGCAGTGAGGAGGCAGTGGAGATGTCCTGTCTAAGGGCAATGTGTGGTGCAAATATTATGCAGAAAATTCAAAGTGTGGAAATTAGGAGAAGGTGTGGAGTTAATAAAAGTATTAGTCAGAGGGCTGAAGAGGGGTTGTTGAGGTGGTTTGGTCATTTAGAGAATGGATGAAAGTAGAATAACTTGGAGAGTGTATAAATCTGTAGGGAAAGGAAGGTGGGGTAGGGGTTGTCCTCAAAGGTTGGAGGGAGGGGGTAAAGAAGGTTTTGTGGGCGAGGGGCTTGGACTTCCAGCAAGCGTGCGTGAGCGTGTTAGATAGGAGTGATTGGAGACGAATGGTATTTGGGACCTGACGAGCTGTTGGAGTGTGAGCAGGGTAATATTTAGTGAAGGGATTCAGGGAAACCGGTTATTTTATATAGCCGGACTCGAGTCCTTGAAATGGGAAGTACGATGTCTACACTTTAACCCCTTCAGGGTCCAAGGCCAAAATCTGAAGTGGTGCTCCAGTGTCCAAGAAATTTGAAAAAAAAAAAAAAAAAAACTTACAGAATTAAAGATCATATTTTTGTGAAGGTAATAAGACAAAAAAAAAATTCTGATAAGTACTTACAGAAATACAGTGCCAAGAAGTTTGTCAAAAATGATGTGGTGGCGGCAACATCGACGAATTCCACATACGCACATTACATTATTTAGTGGTTTTTTTCTTTTCTTTTCCAATTTTTTTCTATTCCTACTAACATTTGGGGCCTGAGAGACCAATACTGTATATAATGTATATATATAAACTCACTGTATTGAACACAATAACTGCACTAAAGTTATTATCATATTATTGTTTATTACAATAAACATGCACAAATCTTGTATAATACTAATGTTCTATCATATATTTACATATTTACAATCACTGGACATGGTTTTAGAACTGCTGGAGCTTGTGGAACTCCTTGAAACAAGACACCATGCACAGAGGCACCTTACATTCCTCACACATAAACAGTGTCTTTGCGTCTTTGTTGCTGCCGTTTTGTTTGTGCACAGACAATGCATCTCTTCTGAGCAAATTTCTTCTGAGTTGAAGGAAGCTGTATTATGAAATGATCACCTTCCCTCCTCAAACGCTTGGGTATATCCTGAGTAATTCGAGGACCTTGTTGTATAGCAGGTGTTCTTACCTGGTACTTCATTATGAGTTGTCTGACAACAGACAAACAAAATTCACCATACGGTGGTCTGTTGTCAGTCTTGGTACATATTATATGCATTGAGCATTGAAATGTCCATGAGATGGAAGAAAAGTTTCATGTACCACTTGTAACTCTTACGAACACAGTCAACAAAACCAATCTGCATGTCACATTTGTCAACCAAGCGCATGTTTTGTGTATAATCAATCACTGTCACTGGTTTTCAAATACGTTCATTAGTCACTCGATCAACTTTGCCACTGTCTCGCATTTCATTACGGTGAATGGTTGTCAACAATGTGACATCTCGTTTGTCATGCCACCGTAATGCAATGATGTCATTGGCAGTAAACACCTGCACGTCATCACCACGAGCACCTGCGTTCAGCCTGGGCATATGTTTACGATTAGAACACACTGTGCCACACACATCTGTCTTGTTCACTCGCATGAAATCACTGAGTAATGGGCTTGGGTACCAGTTATCGGTATATAATGTATGCCCTTACCAAGATAAGGTGCCATCATGTTTCTCACTACGTCACCTGAGATACCCAATAACATCTTGGTATGGAAATATAAACACAAATGCAGTATAATGTGATCCTTTATTGACTACGTTTCGCCCACACAGTGGGCTTTTTCAGGTCACAACTGCAGCAACGAGTTCCTTGAGGAAGAATGCACTATAATTGAACAAATATTTTCTAAACTCCACTATCCTCGTCACTTCATCAGAGACTGCAGACGGCGGGCATTAAACATCTTCAACACACCCAGAGAAGACACTGCCGAGAAGAGATACATAGTCCTTCCCACCAACTCCGTTGCCAAACATGTTTCCAACATCTTTGCCAAAACATCATTCCAAGTACATGTATCTACCTCCACAACCACGACCATCAAGGACATCACCAGTAGTAGACAGGACAAGCCTCCATCCTCTGCAGGGGTATACATAATCCCTTGTAATGACTGCAACAAGTTATACGTGAGCGAAACATCAAGGGACCTCCAAACACGTATTTCAGAACACCAATACGCAAGCAGGTCTGACGACACAAGGAATGCCTGCGTACAACACCGTAATTCACACAACCACTTGATAAACTACAGAAACTCAAGACTTATCGCCACAGAAGACAACACTCAATACCGAAGAATCCTGAATCATCACTATTTTCTATATCCGACAACTTCAACGCAGAATAGTGGCTTCTATAACTAGCTGAACCACTTGCCAAGAAACTTCTTCGTCGCTATCCCCACATAAGAACACTGTAGAAGGTCTGCTCACAAACTTGTCCAATCTCCTTTCCAAGCTACCCAAGTTTTTAGACTCTATAACCCCACTCGGTACATCATCAGATTCAACATTCTTCACCTGACCTCAGCATTCTGAACCGGACTATAAATACTCGCGTTCCTTCCACCCCAGGTAGTTCTGTTTGTGACTTGAAAAAGCCCACTGTGTGGGCGAAACGTAGTCAATAAAGGATCACATTATACTGCATTTGTGTTTATATTTCCATTGTGTCGGTATTTTATACCATTTATTTCCAACATCTTGGTATCTTTCAATGTTTTACTTCCCGTGTATACAACAATATCCAACACCAGGCCACTGTCACAGTCACAGAGTACAAACAGTTTTATACCAAAGCGTTTCCTCTTGCTCAGTATATACTGCTTGAATGACAGTCTACCTCTGAACAAAATCAAAGACTCGTCAATTACAAGATTCTTGAATGGATAAAAGTATATGCTGAACTTTTGTTTGAGATACATGAAAACATTTCTAATCTTGTATAACCTGTCACTTCTGTCAGGCCTGGTTTTGTCAGAGAAGTGCAACATACGTAAGAGTAAGATAAACCTGTTCACTGGTACGATTTCACTGAAGACCGGGGTAGAAATTAGCCGATCTGTGGACCAGTATGCTTTTATATTATGCTTATAGACATGAGGCATAAGCATTATTTGTTGCAAAAAGCAAATACATTTCTGCAACAGTCGTCTCTTTCCACCTGTGTAGTCTTGACTGTGGTGATATGATCGTATTTGCCATGGTGTACTCAAAATACTTATTACTTTCCCTGACAATAGTTTCCATCAATGGCTGGTCAAAGAATAATTCAAAGAATTCCAGTTCATTGGCCGTGGTTCCAAGGGGACAAGTAGGTAGAATTCCACTTTGAGAGTCATCAAAGTGGTGAGGCTTGGGAACAAAATTGGGATTTTGCTGCCAATCCCACATACAGTTTGCTGGTGGATACTGGACATTATAGGCTGGTTGTGCGGGTGGTTGTGGTGGGCTGGTGGCTGACGCTCCGCTTTGTCCTTGAACTGACGAGTCAGCAGCGTGGGTCCCACCCTGGGCTGGTGAGTCACGCATGGCGGTGCCACTACCATCACCACTAACACCATCCACTGATGCCTGTGGTCTATCCATGCCAAGTGTAGCACATCATCCTCACTATCACTAACTAAAACTGGTGTAGGGCCATGGGATGTACTCCGGTATGTACTCCGTCCCCTGGGCACAGCATAGGGTACACTACCCGAGTGCATGCAGCGGCGAACATACCGATGCTTCACTGGTGAATACGATTCCTCACTATCACTACTCGAATGATCGTCGAGTGCAATAAAATCACAATCCTCGTCACTATCATCATCATTACTTAAGTCAGAGGCCTGGCCACGCGAAAATATTAGTTTTCTCTTGCGTTGAGGCACAACCAACCGTGAGTCACGAGTGCCCACACCAGAGGTAGAAGGTTGAGGATCGTCAGGGTTTTCTGCACTATTATCGATATCCTGGTCATTCTTTTCGGTCACTAACTGATCAAAGCCGTAGAATTCGTCTTCATTTCCACTTCCATCAGTGTCAGAACTATCAGATAGGAAGAGGAGAGTCCCAATTTTCTGGGGAGTGAGAGCTGACTTGCGACGAGGCATGGTGAACAAGGGTAACTGAGCCGGCGTTCCCACAATGCTATGCGGGCGCCTAGATATTTTGTTTATGGCACACACCCACCATGCAGACCCGTTCTTTCACATGTAGGCCTATGAGCGCTTTCGCGCTAAATTTGACGGCGCTGGAATTTTGGCGTAGATCTATGGTTTGGACACTCAACGTGAAGCCGTAGATCTACGGGACGGACCCTGAAAGGGTTAAAGGAGGGGTTTGGGATATGGCAGTTTGGAGGGATATGTTGTGCATCTTTGTATGTATATACTTTCAACTGTTGTATTCTGAGCACCTCTGCAAAAACCGATTATGGGTGAGCGAGGTGAAAGTGTTTAATGATGAAAGTATTTTCTTTTTGGGGATTTTCATTTTGGGACACCCTGCCTTGGTGGGAGACTGCTGACTTGTAAAAAAAAAAAACAGTAATGTGTATACTGAATATGCATTTTTTAGGCCTAACTACTGCTCAGTGTAAACATGTTATCAGGCTTTTACATGCATTTGAGAGAGAGAGAGAGAGAGAAAAAAAGCCGTTTTACTTTACAGCAGTAGCCTGAAATCTAAATCTGCTGTATAAGCAAGGCCCATCTGTAATGGGCTACACAAATGTTATAGCTGAGACCTTTTTTTTCATCTATATTCAAGTATTATAAACTGGCAGTACTCACCATCTTTTCTTTACATTCTTCAGGTTTTATAAATCCAGCATTTTCTTCTTGCACCTCATTTTCCAACCTGGGTTTCTTCTCTTTCTTCGTCTTTTCTTTAACTGCTCTTTCCATTATCTGGTTCTCTGCTTCATCATCATCTTGGCTGTCCATGCTTAAGTTAGTAATCTCCCAGTTTTCTTCATGCTTCCTTTTCTTCTTTTTCAGCAATACTGAAAATAAAATTTGCATGAAAGTGTAGAAATTGTGCATTGCTTCTTTAAAGTAAATTCTCAAAATTGCTACACAACAGAACCAGTATTACGAGATTATAAAAAGAACTATTTGGATAAATTTAATCCCTGAAAAGGCTATGCAACATGGGGGGGTAATGATACTGATGCTTTGTTAAATAATTTGCTATCATTTATTTTCAACAGCATTGTGAAATTAAGAGTTATTCAGAAAAACTTCATCTTTAACTCCTTTGAGGGTGGGTCCCAGTGTTCTATGGCATTGAATTCCAGTTTGGTCCCGTAGTTCTACGCCCTGAGTTCAGCTCATTCAGATAAGCTGCGAGTAGTAAATTTGGGCCTAGGTATGAGAGAATGGGTCTATGTAATAAGTGTGCATATAAAAATATCCTGCAGCAAGCAGTGCATGATGGGGAAAAATTTTTTTTGTTTAAAACAGCGGCTTTGCAATATATTTTCATGTGGTTTTTATGGTTGTATTCCCAGTTTCTTGGTCTCATTTGATAGAATGGAAGACATTACAGAAACAGATGATTCTGATCAGTTTCAGGACTAAAACTTGAAATTGAACTCAAAATAGCAGAATGTTCTATTTTTGCTGATGTTCCAGAGTACACAAATGACATCACTTGTCCACTGTATCCATGTGTCCAGTCTAATATGCTTTTAGGATTGCACTGACATTACTTATACAGTTATTACAATAATGCATTAATCTAACAGTAAATTTTCTATTTTTTTGTGTGAATAAAAATTCTATATGGAATTCACATGTACTATCAGAGAGGCCTCTGGGGACCTAACTAATGAAGAGGAAATGTTATTTTAGTGCTAGGAATGTTTGCACTGTTCATTCTCGACCCTTTTTTAAATTGGCATTTCTTGAAATTTGTGTGAAATTTGCCAAGTGACTATTGCATAGTTTAAATAGTTGAATGGGTGGTTTCTTTTACACAGTTGATAAAATGGAAGGCATTCTAGCAAAACAGTTAAGAATCTGATAGACTGGAATAGTGTAATTGGCCCAAAAATGAACTCTAGTGAGCAAAACTGCCACTGTGCAAGTGTCGCTGACAGCAAAATTTGCAAAAGGCATAATTTTGTCATTTTCCATCAAATTTGGCACTTTTATTATCTTCAGAAAACAATTCACCATTTCACAAGAAAGTATTTTTTCTTAAATTTTTCCAACCATGAGAGCAAGTTTGAGCACAGAGCTGACCCCTGAAAGGGTTAAAAAAGAATCATTTTGGCCCGACTTTTCTCTTATGCACGACCACCATATTAAGGGTCACAGCACCTTGGTGATGGGAGACATTAGATTCAAAGAAAGGGAGGGTATCTTAATTTCTTGAATCAACAGTGTTTCACTGGTATCAAGACACTACCCTCTTTAAGTGATCTGCACTTACAAAGTGGGCATTTAGGAACTACAGTGGACCCCCGCATAACGATGGCATCACATAGCGATTATTTCGCATACCGCTTACTTTAATTGCAAAAATTTTGCCTCACATACCGCTTAAAAACCCGCTTACCGATTTTCGTCCGAGACGCGTCCAATGTGCGGCCTTTGAAGCCACGCTCACATGTTCCGCCGGTGGCATTGTTTACCAGCCAGCCTCCGCGGTAACATCCAAGCATACAATCGGAATATTTCGTATTATTACAGTGTTTTTCGTGCTTTTTCTGGAAAATAAGTGACCATGGGCCCAAGAAAGCTTCTAGTGCCAACCCTACAGCAATAAGGGTGAGAATTACAATAGAGATGAAGAAAAAGATCATTGATAAGTATGAAAGGGAGTGCATGTCTCCGAGCTGGCCAGTTGTATAAAAACCCCAATCAACCATCGCTACTATTGGTGGTACAGCTGCTGGCTGCTGCTGCACTGTCAGCTGCTGCTGCTGCTGTAGCACCGTTGTTGGTGTGGCTTATTGAGAATACCAAGAAACAATTAACCCCAGAGGATTGCCACCCAGATAACCAAAAAAGTCAGTGTCATCGAAGACGCTAACTTATTTCCATTGGGGTCCTTAATCTGTCTCCAGGATGCAACCCACACAAGTCGACTAACACCCAGGTGAACAGGGAAAAATTGCCTGGAACTAGTGTCATATGGTAATTTAAAGCAGCGAGTTGTTTGAGGAATTTAAGAATCGTATGGTATAACATGTGATAGGCTGTTCGAAAGAAATGCCAAAACAGGACCTACAGTATGCAGAGAGCAAAAGGCAGTCCCAGAAACATGTGCTCAGGCAGTAATTGCTTGCATCTTCAATAAGGAAGTGTCATTTATTCTTCATTTAGTAGAACTAGTACCATTCACAATAAACGTGCATGTTCAAATCTTTACTATGTGCATGTATCCTTACTCTTTGTGTGGGAAGATTATATTTCAATTATTTTACTTTTTTTTCAACCTTTTAGGGTGTCTTGCACGGATTAATGTTGATTCAATTATTTTTATGGGGAAATTAATTCACATAGGATTATTTCGCAATAACAATTACCCCTCTTGCACGGATTAAAATCGTTAACCGGGGGTCCACTGTAATTAAAATTTTTACAGCAGACTAATTGGCAATGCAAACCATCTATAAACCAGTATGATGGTTTTTTGATCAAACCTTTATATTTAACAGTACCATATGAAAACATAACATAAGAATGGAGGAACACTGCAGAAGGCCTACTGGCCCATGCAAGGCAGGTCCTTATCAAAACGTCCTCTACCCAAAGCTACCCAAGAATTAACTCCCGTACCCAATGACACCAGTCAAACCCAGCCCCTCTCACTCATATTTGTCCAATCTCTTTTTAACCCTTAAACGGTCGAAACATATATATACGTTTTTTCAACATCTGAAAGTGTAAAAAATGTAGATTTTTTTGTTTTACATTTGAAAAAGTGTAAAAAAAGTTTTAATCTACATTTTTTTGTTATATTTGAATGTAAAAAAAAAAAGATCTACTTTTGTAGCACTACGAATTTGAACGTCTATCTGTTTCGACCGTTTAACCCTTTGACTGTCGCGGCCGTATATATACGTCTTACGAGGCAACGTGTTTGACGTGTATATACTCAAATTCTAGCGGCTTCAAATCAAGCAGGAGAAAGCTGGTAGGCCCACATGTGAGAAATGGGTCTGTGTGCACCATATAAAAAAATCCTGGAGCACGCAGTGCATAATGAGAAAAAAAAAACTCTGACCGTTTTTTTTAATTAAAATGCCGACTTTGTGGTCTATTTTCGTATAGTATTTATGGTTGTATTCTCGTTTTCTTGGTCTCATTTGATAGAATGGAAAACATATCATAGAAATAGAGGTGATTTTGATTGATTTTACTATAAAAAGAACCTAGAAATGGGGCTCAAAGTAGGGGAAATGTTTGATTTTTGCCAATGTTCAAAAGTAAACAAATAATGTCATTGTCCAATAAATGTCCAACTAGCCATTCTAATATGCAGTCATGAATGGGTTGATGTTATTTCTACAATTATTACAGTATTGCAGTAGTCTGCATAATAGTAAGTCTTCTATTTTTTGTTTGAATAAAAATTCAAAATAGAAAGCAAGAGTAATATCAGAGGGGCCTGGAGATATGACTGATGAACAAAGAAAATGTTATTTTCGAGCCAGGAATGTCTGCATTGTTCATTCTGGACCTTATTTTGAAATTGTCATATTTTTTAGTTTTCGTGAAATTGGCTAAATTGCAAATTTCTGACCACATTATTAGGTAGTTGAAATTGGTAAATGGGCAGTTTCTTGTACTCAATCAATAGAAAAAATGGAGTTCTAAAGAAATAGCTATGAGTTTGGGCGACTGGAACAACGGAATTAGCCGAAAATAGGGCTCAAAGTGGGGGAAATCGACAATTTGTAAACAGCGCCGAGGTCGCTAATGTCGCGAGAGCATAATTCCGCCAGTTTTCCATCAAATTTCGTTTTTTTTTGGTGTCATTACAATCGGGAAAAGATTCTCTATCATTTCATAAAACAATTTTTTTTTTTTAAATTTTGCGACACCAGGAGACACCTCAGGATTGGGGGTTGCGACAGTCAAGGGGTTAAGGGTTAAAGCTACCCAAGGGCCTAGCCTGCATCACCCTACTGGGAAGATTGTTCCACGCATCCACAACTGTTAGAGAACCAGTACTTACCTATGTCCTTTCTAAATCTAAATTTATCCAACTTTAGGCTAACAGATTACTTTGATTTATCTCAAGAAGTACAGTGGACCCTCGACAACGATCGCATCGATTAACGATAAATCCAACTAGCGATACATTTTAACGCAAAAATTTTGCCTCAACTAGCCCTAAAAAACTCGATCAACACTATTCGTTCTGTCTGAGACGCGTCCACTTCTGGCCAGTGTTTACAAGCCAGCAAGCCACCGCGGTCACTTCCAAGCATACAATCGGAACATTTCATATTATCACAGCCTTTTTAGTGATTGCACCTGCAAAATAAGTCACCATGGGCCCCAAGAAAGCTTCTAGTGCCAACCCTACAGCAAAAAGGGTGAGAATTACTATGGATATGAAGAAAGAGATCATTGCTAAGTATGAAAGTGGAGTACGTGTCTCCGAGCTGGCCAGGTTGTACACAAAACCCCAATCAACCATCGCTACTATTGTGGGCAAGAAAACGGCAATCAAGGAAGCTGTTCTTGCCAAAGGTGCAACTATGCTTTCGAAACTGAGATCGCAAGTACTCGAAGATGTTGAGAGACTGTTATTGGTGTGGATAAACGAAAAACAGATAGCAGGAGATAGCATCTCTCAAGCAATCATATGTGAAAAGGCTAGGAAGTTGCATGACGATTTAATTAAAAAAATGCCAGCAACTAGTGGTGATGTGAGTGAATTTAAGGCCAGCAAAGGTTGGTTTGAGAGATTTAAAGGGAAGGGAAGTAACCCCGGAAAAGGACTTGCCACCTCAAGTCCTAATGGAAGGGGATTCCCCTTCTAAACACTAAGACCATCAACACTCTCCCCTCCTCCCATCCCAACAATCATCACCTGATCTTCAATAAAGGTAAGTGTCATGTAACTGTGCATGTCTTCTTCAGTTTGTGTGTATTAAAATTAATATTTCATGTGGTAAAAACAATTTTTTTTCATACTTTGGGGTATCCTACATGGATTAATTTGATTTCCATTATTTCTTATGGGGAAAATTAACTTGACTAACGATAATTTTGACTAACGATGAGCTCTCAGGAACGGATTAATAGCGTTAGTCGAGGGTCCACTGTATTAGTAACATTAGTCCAAGTTATTTTACAGCTCTATACCTCACTAGTGAGGCCTCATGATATAGACTTGCTTCAAAATTCACATACAATATTTTTTGTCGTTTCTAAATAAAATCTACTTACACTCCGCAGCTTCAGGTTGTAGGTTTTCATAGGTTGTGTATTCTGATTCTTCAAATTTCTTCACCTTTTTCTTCTTCTTTTTCTTCTTTCCTGAAATAAGTGTATAAAATCTTCATTGCAGCCAATAACGTTGAACAACTTTAACATACAGGTGTTCCTTGACTCATGTTGGTTTGACTTACGATAATTGGGCTTTATGATGGTGCAAAAGCAATTAATTACTTTGGAGATGAAGCACAAGACAGTTACCCAGCACAAAGTGAGCAAGTTTGTAACTTGCTCACTTATTTACTTTCAATAAAGTATTTAGTTACAGAATTTATTTACTTATTCATTGACAGTAGTTAGTTGTTTAGCATATACTCATATTCGACTCACGATATTTTTAACTCACGATGTTTGTCTTTTTTTTTTAACATACTGGCTGTCTCCCACTAAGGTGAACATCAAAATGGTATACAATACCGACAGGTTGGTAGGTAAGACACATAGGCAACAGTTAGACAACTTTATTCCGAAACGTTTCGCCTACACAGTAGGCTTCTTCAGTCGAATACAGAAAGTAGGCAGGAACAGTAGAGATGTGAAGACGATGTAATCAGTCCATCACCCTTGAAGTCATAGAATTTGAGGTTGTCAGTCCCTCAGCCTGGAGAAGTTCAGTTCCATAGTCAGATAGTCAAGGGTGATGGACTGATTACATCATCTTCACATATCTACTGTTCCTGCCTACTTTCTGTATTCGACTGAAGGAACCATACCCCCGGCCGGGATTGAACCCGCGGTCATAGAGTCTCAAAACTCCAGCCCGTCGCGTTAGCCACTAGACCAGCTAGCCACAATAAGATTCATCCAACTAGGTATATTTCTACACCATAGGAAGGTTAGCACAGGCACCACTGTGACCACAAATGCAAGTTTTTACAGACGAATCTCCAGCTAGCGTGGCCGTGACGAACTCAAGCTCAAGTCCCGTCACTGCCGTCAACATGACTCAAGAAATCGTAATGACACGATTGCAAACAAACTTGCATTTGTGGTCACGGTGGTGCCTGTGCTAACCTTCCTATGGTGTAGAAATATACCTAGTTGGATGAATCTTATTGTGGCTAGCTGGTCTAGTGGCTAACGCGACGGGCTGGAGTTTTGAGACTATGAGCGCGGGTTCAATCCCGGCCGGGGGTATGGTTTGTTTGCAATCGTGTCATTACGATTTCTTGAGTCATGTTGACGGCAGTGAAGGGACTTGAGCTAGAGTTCGTCACGGCCACACTAGCTGGAGATTCGTCTGTAAAAACTTGCATTTGTGGTCACAGTGGTGCCTGTGCTAACCTTCCTATGGTGTAGAAATATACCTAGTTGGATGAATCTTATTGTGGCTAGCTGGTCTAGTGGCTAACGCGACGGGCTGGAGTTTTGAGACTATGAGCGCGGGTTCAATCCCGGCCGGGGGTATGGTTTGTTTGCAATCGTGTCATTACGATTTCTTGAGTCATGTTGACGGCAGTGAAGGGACTTGAGCTAGAGTTCATCACGGCCACGCTAGCTGGAGATTCGTCTGTAAAAACTTGCATTTGTGGTCACAGTGGTGCCTGTGCTAACCTTCCTATGGTGTAGAAATATACCTAGTTGGATGAATCTTATTGTGGCTAGCTGGTCTAGTGGCTAACGCGACGGGCTGGAGTTTTGAGACTCTATGACCGCGGGTTCAATCCCGGCCGGGGGTATGGTTTGTTTGCAATCGTGTCATTACGATTTCTTGAGTCATCTCGACTGAAGAAGCCTACTGTGTAGGCGAAACGTTTCGGAATAAAGTTGCCTAACTGTTGCCTATGTGTCTTACCTACCTCCCACTAAGGTATTGTGGCCCAAAAAAGAAAAGCTTCCATCATCATTCACTCCATCACTGTCTTGCCAGAGGTCTGCTTACACTAGTTAAAAAAACTGCAACATTAACATCCCTCCTGAGTGCAAACACTGTAATGTACTTCCAATCTCCAGGACTGGAGTCCAGCCTGCTAGTTTCCCTGAATCCCTTCATAAATGTTACCTTGCTTACATTTAACACCATGAGGGTTAAGGGTGAAATCTGTCAAACATCTGCCAGTATATTTGTCTGCTTGAATATCTTAATATGCCTTTAAAATAATTTTAAGCAGACAGCTCTGCTGCATATTCCTTCAGATTCCAGTTTGGTGTAATACTGCCTATTCATTATTGCATAATCATTCAGCAGTAAGAAAATGATTCCCAGAATGACTGGACTGCTTAACTGCAAATACCTAAATATTACTGTAGGCCAACATGGAGAAGCTTGAAACAATATCAGAAAACAGGGGGAAATGGAATAAAATATTGACTATATGGCAAGACAAATGTATTAATGGAATCCTTTATGACAATACAATAAAGGATTACAGTGGGTACCCCAAGTTTTGTACAGCTCCCAACTAACAATTATGTAAGTATTATTGCAAGTGCTTTTGTAAGTATTTTTTAGGGGTCTGAAACTGACTAATTTAATTTACATTCCTTATGGGAACAAATTCGTTTGGTAATGGCACTTTAAAACCCTTGTGGAACGAATTATGTACGAAACTCGGGGTACCCACTATTATATTGTATTTGCACTCTGTTTTCCATTAAGAAAACAGTATAGAAATAAAAATTTATAAGAGTGCATGGTAATCCTGATGGATAAACTTACCCTTCAAAATGTCTACATGGGAGTTTCTGAAGCCTCACTGTCTACTTGAGAAGAAACTTGCCCATTATACTGACTTCAATCTATTTCAGTTCTGTAAAGTTAATAAACATTATCTGAAGTACTTTAACAAGTTATCCTAGGCTAATTTATACAAAATGTACTAGAAAAAAGTACTGTTAAAAGTTAAATTATTTAACACTGAACAAGGTAGTGTAACTTTACACAGAAAATACTTTCACTGACTCCTTCACTGGTACCCAGAAGGACATAGATATAGTTAAAACAACTGCAAACTGCAACATAAACCTTCAGACAATGCACTTCTCACCTAAATAAAACATAGTATTTCTATGCAGTTACTACAAGTATAAATAAGTGTCTTGCAAAGCAAACAATGGCAAGTCTAAAATTCTTTAAATTGGCATTATAACATTAGCTGATGTATTTCCTTGATGTATGAGAGTAAGGAAGACAGGAATAAATAAAGGGGATGTAAATAGTGTGCTGAAAATATCTAGCCTACATAGGACTCGCAGCAATGGTTTTAAGTTGGAAAAATTCAGAATCAGGAAGGATATAGGAAAGTACTGTTTGGTAATAGAGTTGTGGATGAGTGGAACAAACTCCCAAGTACAGTTATAGAGGCCAGAACGTTGTGTAGCTTTAAAAATAGGTTGGATAAATACATGAGTGGATGTGGGTGGGTGTGTTTGCCGTGTTCCTTCCTTAAGTCAATGTGACCTGACCTGACTAGGTTGAGTGCATTGGTTTAAGCCGGTAGGAGACTTGGACCTGCCTCGCATGGGCCAGTAGGCCTTCTGCAGTGTTCCTTCGTTCTTATGTTCTTAAGTGACCCAGTGGCTAACCCTCCGGGGTTAAAAATCCCAACTAAATGTTAAGTCCATTTGTTTCACCTACAACAACAACCTTCCTTCACAAACAACTACAATGGGACCTTAATTCACTGGCTTTTTTTGCCAGGGATTTAACCTAGTTAAGCTACATACATGTGATAATATTTATACCTGAATAAAAACTTACATCGCCAGGAAGTCTAAAAGTGAAGTTTGATCCGAGGAAGCTAAATTATTGTTTAAATGAGAAGTCAGTTAAGAGGAACACTAATAATGTTGACAAACTACTTTAACACCTCCAAATATTACTGTTTGAACTCTTACAAACTTCTGAAGTTCACAAAGTAACTTACAAACTTCTGAAGTTCACAAAGTAACTTACAAACTTCTGAAGTTCACAAAGTAACTTACAAACTTCTGAAGTTCACAAAGTAACTTACAAACTTCTGAAGTTCACAAAGTAACTTACAAACTTCTGAAGTTCACAAAGTAACTTACAAACTTCTGAAGTTCACAAAGTAACTTACAAACTTCTGAGTTCACAAAGTAAATTACAAACTTCTGAAGTTCACAAAGTAACTTACAAACTTCTGAAGTTCACAAAGTAAACTTACAAACTTCTAAAGTTCACAAAGTAACTTACAAACTTCTGAAGTTCACAAAGTAACTTACAAACTTCTGAAGTTCACAAAGTAACTTACAAACTTCTGAAGTTCACAAAGTAACTTACAAACTTCTGAAGTTCACAAAGTAACTTACAAAACTTCTGAAGTTCAAAAGTAACTTACAAACTTCTGAAGTTCACAAAGTAACTTACAAACTTCTGAAGTTCACAAAGTAACTTACAAACTTCTGAAGTTCACAAAGTAACTTACAAACTTCTGAAGTTCACAAAGTAACTTACCAAACTTCTGAAGTTCACAAAGTAACTTACAAACTTCTGAAGTTCACAAAGTAACTTACAAACTTCTGAAGTTCACAAAGTAACTTACAAACTTCTGAAGTTCACAAAGTAACTTACAAACTTCTGAAGTTCACAAAGTAACTTACAAACTTCTGAAGTTCACAAAGTAACTTACAAACTTCTGAAGTTCACAAAGTAACTTACAAACTTCTAAAGTTCACAAAGTAACTTACAAACTTCTGAAGTTCACAAAGTAACTTACAAACTTCTGAAGTTCACAAAGTAACTTACAAACTTCTGAAGTTCACAAAGTAAACTTACAAACTTCTGAAGTTCACAAAGTAACTTACAAACTTCTGAAGTTCACAAAGTAACTTACAAACTTCTGAAGTTCACAAAGTAACTTACAAACTTCTGAAGTTCACAAAGTAACTTACAAACTTCTGAAGTTCACAAAGTAACTTACAAACTTCTGAAGTTCACAAAGTAACTTACAAACTTCTGAAGTTCACAAAGTAACTTACAAACTTCTGAAGTTCACAAAGTAACTTACAAACTTCTGAAGTTCACAAAGTAACTTACAAACTTCTGAAGTTCACAAAGTAACTTACAAACTTCTGAAGTTCACAAAGTAACTTACAAACTTCTGAAGTTCACAAAGTAACTTACAAACTTCTGAAGTTCACAAAGTAACTTACAAACTTCTGAAGTTCACAAAGTAACGATCAACAACTGTTTACTTTTCACACAACACAACAATGTTACCAACCCTTCCAACCCGCCCGGCGGATCATTACCAACCTGCTAAGTAAGTAAGTAAGTTTATTCAGGTATACACAAATACAGTTACATAGAATTATCATACATAGCAGCATATGTGTAGGGAACCTAGGATAACCCAAAAAAGTCAGACAGAGTGACTTATTTCCATTGGGGTCACCCAATATACATCGTTCCACTGCCTAACATTTATTTATTTATTTATTTATTTATTTAAAAATTTGAGCACACATACAGAGGTACAACAAATACAGGTAAGAGCAGTATGCCAAAGCCACTTATACTATGCATAGCATTACGGGCTGCTATCATTAAAGTGCTCGTTTAAGTCCGAAATGATTTTAAATTATCCATTTGAAGGAAATACAAGAAATATTTTCCATAATTAGTTTCTACATACCACATGGTTGGCAGAACTGAAGCGACCATAACTATAAAATATTTACAACTCATATTACTTAAATTATTGGTAGAATACCCACAACATGTAAAGTAAAAGGACACAAGTGCAACTAATGAGACATTTTATTGTGGCAACGTTTCGCTCTCCAGGAGCTTTATCAAGCCATTACAAACAATGCATGGACAGAGGGTATATAAAGGCTCAGAGTGAGGTGCAATACTAGTAAGATAAGATAAGATTTCGTTCGGATTTTTAACCCCGGAGGGTTAGCCACCCAGGATAACCCAAGAAAGTCAGTGCGTCATCGAGGACTGTCTAACTTATTTCCATTGGGGTCCTTAATCTTGTCCCCCAGGATGCCACCCACACCAGTCGACTAACTGTTGTGATAGAAACACAGGCCTTATCTCTAGGCTTTATTGAACATAGAATCTTCATAGTACTTCTGCAACAACAAAATAAAATGACTAGTACATCTAATTACTGCTTCTACAGGGATGGTGATGTCTTGCATATGTCAAGAGAAAAGTTATAACTACAGGCCACATATTTAAACTCACCATGTAATCTGCATCACTAATATATTGATGTTAAAGAAGAGAATCACACACCATGTGTTAGCGCCCATGACACACACCAAACTGTTGTTGTTGTTAAGGGCCCCGAGAGGTGGTGCAGTATTATCCTGTTGCTGCTCCCCACAGGACCAGTATCACTACACTAACACCCAGGTACCTATTTGCTGCTAGGTGAACAGGACAACAGGTGTAAGGAAACGTGTCGAAATGTTTCCACCCGCCGGGAATCGAACCCGGGCCCTCCGTGTGTGAAGCGGGAGCTTTAGCCACCAGGCCACCGGGTAGTAGTGACAAAAGTTGTAGTAGTAATACAATATGGAAATATAAACATAAGCAGTATAATGTGATCCTTTATTGACTACGTTTCGCCCACACAGTGGGCTTTTTCAAGTCACAAACAGATCTACCTGGGGTGGAAGGGACACGAGTATTTATAGTCAGGTTCAGAATGCTGAGGTCAGATGGAGAATGCTGCATCTGATGTACCGAGTGGGGTTATAGAGTCTAAAATCTTGGGTAGCTTGGAAAGGAGATTGGATAAGTTTGTGAACAGACCTTCCACAGTTGTGCAAGAAAGGTATAAAATACCGACAATATGCAAGTTAAGACACATGTGCAACATCTGGATATCTTTATTGTAGACGTTTCGCCATCCAGTGGCTTTATCAATACAGATTCTAGGACATAATAGGAAGACAGTAGAACTATATACAAAAGATGAGGTAATCAATCCCTCAGCCTTGGAGTTAGTCTTCACAGCATCGTGGTGGAGGAGAATCTGGAGCCAGGATAGGATAGGATAGGACTCACAGGTAAGTACCCACGAGGGGCGAGGGGCAAGTGGGGACAGTGCGAAGAATAGACGGTGAGAGGAATGTCTTGAGTCGAAGAGAGAAGAGTCAGGACTAGACCCAACTGCTAAGCCACAATAACGATAACAAAAGACGATGTAGATACAACAGGAGCTCTGCAGGCACTGACTGCAACTTGCTGGACGAAAAATTGCTGCATCTTGATGTTGATTGGCGGCTGGCAGGAGCTGGAGGAGTGGTCAAGGGAGGCAAGCTTCTTGATTGGTCAGGTGTCTTTTATATGTGTGTCTGGAGTTACTTCGTTTCTTTCGTGAAGGAGGCATTCCTTATGTTGTGCAGTTTTTGGATGGAAACGATCTGTAGTCTTGTAATCTTAGGTCGAAATGCTGGGTTGGCTAGTAACTGGTCAAAGGTCATCTGGAGAGTAGTGATGGAGCAGTGGGATCCTTTACGGTTTGTAAACTTGACTCTACTGTCGATTATTTTCTTGTACAAAGTGTCGACATCCATGTTAGGAAACTGAACTATGGAACTGAACTTCTCCAGGCCGAGGGACTGACAACCTCAAAAATTCTACGACTTTAAGGGTGATGGACTGATTACATCGTCTTCACATCTCTACTGTTCCTGCCTACTTTCTGTATTCGACTGAAGAAGCCTACTGTGTAGGCGAAACGTTTCGGAATAAAGTTGCCTAACTGTTGCCTATGTGTCTTATCTACCAACCTGTCGGTATTGTATACCATTTTGATGTTCATCAACAGTTAGGTATCTTTATTACGAAACGTTTCGCCTACACAGTAGGCTTCTTCAGTCGAGTACAGAAAAGTGATAGAAGCAGAAGAGACTTGAAGACGATGATTACATCGTCTTCAAGTCTCTTCTGCTTCTATCACTTTTCTGTACTCGACTGAAGAAGCCTACTGTGTAGGCGAAACGTTTCGTAATAAAGATACCTAACTGTTGCATATGTGTCTTACCTAACAATTGGATAAGATAATCACATCCATTCCAACGGATGAACTGAAGACCTCTATCGAAGACCAAAATACCTGGGCCTCTGTAGACACCATCACACGAATTCCCAATGCCTCATCTATGATCAAAATCACATTTTCAAACATAGATATGGCTACCCAAGCACTCTCTAATGGACTAGCTATCTCATATTATCACATACATCCACGCCACATTGAACCTGAACGTTTTGCCCATGTCTCTCCCTGTTGGAACTGTTACTCTTATCAACATTCAACAAAGGACTGTCCCATTAAAGACAAAAAGTTCTGATCTACCTGTGGAAAAGAAGGTCATAACTTCAAAGCCTGCACCACCACCAATGCCACTCCAACATGTCTTAACTGCAAGGGTACGCATCATACCCTTGCAGCAAAATGCCCACTACGAAAAGAAGTAATGTCGAAAAAAATTAGAGAAGAAACCAAGAAGAATAGTCCCAAATCGCCGACATATACCGCCATTTCAAAACTCCAGTCGGACACCACCAGAATTCTACAAGCCACACAGCAGTTATCTCTATCCAGCAATTCCCTTTCTGCACTCCCTGATGCTGCTCCCTCTAAGGCGTTGTACTGCTTGATGTATGCGCACCTTGCAAATGCAGCAAACCCAGGCACATTCAACGCTACAATTAACGAACTATTCCGTCTTAACAACATGCCGTCATTCAACTTTCCTGACTCGCCAACATCACAGGACTTCCTCAAGATTATCCCAAACATCGCTAACTTCACATCAACTTCAGGCCCAAATCCTAACTCTGCCCCAAAAAAAAAAAACACTCCTGAACCACCCCCAGTGACCACTGCCACCTCTCAACAACCACCAACAACCAGCCAGACCGCAAATACTCCCAGCCTCCTCTTGACACAATCACTGTAGAAACAATTGAACAAGAATTTCCTGACGAATCCCCCGACGAAGCAGATAGCGACGACTCCAGCACACCCTCTTGGGAAAACCTTACTTTCTACACCTCTCCCTCGAACGCTGACACCATGACCTGCTCTGAACTCTACAAAGGCCTCGGTGATGGAACAGTCAAGTATGCCTGCGAACCCCCTCTTCACTTCACACTCACGCAAGTTTTTGAGTTCATCAACCTCTTTTTTCATTTTTTCCAAAAAGACAACGTTGTCTGACTTTTTTGGGTTATCCTAGGTTCTCTACACACATGCTGCTATGTATGATAATTCTATGTAACTGTATTTGTGTATACCTGAATAAACTTATTTACTTACTTATTTACCACCTCTCCGGACAGCTTCTAGAATTTTGCAAATGGTTCACTGAAAACCCTGCCTCCTCAACTACTAAAATAACCTCCACTTCGCTGCCCTGATGGTCCTACCGCCCCCCTTTCTCCTGCGACCGGGGAATTTCCCAGCTCTCGGACTCAAAGACCCCCCTACCAGAGACTTTTGCATACACAGCTTGCTCCTTCCTTTTTTTTTCCCCAAAGCTGCCCCCACGATCCCCTTAGCTGCGGGGGCAACCCCCCGGCTCTTTTCTACGATAAGGACATCCTCTCCAGCGCTATTCTTCGTTGTCCCTTTTCCCCCCGCTCATCCCTTTGGAATCTTACCTGCACTTGTTTGCTTGCCTTTCCCAGATTCTCCCCACCACGTGCTGTGAACACAAATCCAAGGTGGGGATGATTACCTATCTTTTGTAATAGTTCTCTGTTTCCCATTATGCCTAGAATCTGTATTGATAAAGACTGGATGGGAAACGTCTACAATAAAGAATCCAGATGTTGCACATTGTCTTTAAATTTCTATTGTCGGTTTTTATACCTTTCTTGCACAAAGTAGAAGGTCTATAAATTAGACACATTGCAACTTTGGGTTCTTTATTGATACCCAATAAAGTACCCAGGTTTCAAGTGTCTAAAATTTTTCAAAATGTCGTTTCTGAAATTCATTACAAATCTTAGAAGGGCTTTTCACAAGCTTTTCCAATCTCCTTTTCCCGCTACCCCAAGATTTTTAAACCCATAACCCCATCGGTACATCACAGATGCATTTTCCACCATCACATTCTCCAAACCCGCCTCCATTCTCCCCCTACCTCAGCATTCTCCCCACCACCCGCATTCTGAACCGATATAAATACTCGCGTCCCTTCCCCCCCATGTTGGAAAATGTTTTCCAATAAATCTTCAAGTATCTACCTCCAAACGGAAATATAAACATTTCAGTATAAATTTATCCTTTATTGACTACGTTTCGCCCACTTGTGGCGAAAAAGTAGTCAATAAAGGATCACATTTCGCATATGTTTTTTAGATGAATGGGTTTAAAAACCACATGTTTAATAAATTGACACATGTGCAACTTTGGGTATCTTTATTGAGGAAACGTTTCGCCCCACAGTGGCTTCATCATCCATACAAAGGAGAATTGAAGAACAGGGGGAGAATGAGGTAAAAATCCCCT
>NC_069489.1:19772904-19792109 GCF_026875155.1 Cherax quadricarinatus | reverse complement strand
TTTGTTTTTACTGGCACTAGGACCAGCTTAAGAGTCACTGGACCCCTGTCGCACAAAAAAATCTGTCCAGAGAGGTCTGTTTCTGGCGTCTCTAAGATTTGCCTAAAATGGAACAAGGCATTGTCACTGAACATGTTGTAGACATGGCTTGAAACAGCTTTGTTAGGGTGATGTTTCTCCACAAAACTTTGCAACTCATTCCACTTTGCACACATGTCCTTAAGCACTGAAGAAGGCACATTCTCCCCTCTCTCTTCCTCCTCCTTCCAAAGCAATTTCCTCAGCTGCAGTTTGTTGCCATTCTAGCTGAAGGTCTTGCAGCTCTTCAATGGTTAGCTCTTCCCTGTGGTCATCCACCAACTCTTCCACATCCTGGCCATTCACATCCAACCCCATGGACTTCCCCAGAGACACAACAGATGCCACAACAGGCGTAGGGTCATCAGGGTCAGCACCAAACCCTTCAAAATCACGAAAGCATGGGATGCTTTGTGTGGGCCCTCAATTCTAGGAAATGAGTGGCCGAGTCACTTGGGCAGGTGGACAAGTTTGGTATGGACCATTTTCAACTGTACAAAAATCTGAGCAGATGTACGAAAACTGGAACAAAATTTTGACAAAAAAAGTCGTCGAAAACCAAATCGTAGGAAAACTAGTGCACACAAAAACCGAGATTCCACTGTATACAATTAGCTAAAAAAGCTTCTGTATTAACAGACAGACAAAATAGCTAAGAGCAAATTATTATTATTAAATTCATGGGGGGCCCTAAACCCATAGGGGTCAAAAAGTGAATTGGGGGAATAGAAGGTACGTAGTCAGGTTCAGTCCAAGGAAGGGGAGTCAAGGCCCAATTTTTTGAATCAAGAGTACTTCATTGGCATCAAGGAACCTCCCTTGAGGGGAGGTAAGAGCACAACATAGCATCCACATAATTAAACAAAAATATGAGAATATCTTTTAAGTCCTTACATGCGAGGATATTTTTCAGAAATACACAAATGCATTCTTTATTTTAGTAACACTGGCTGAAATCAACTGAAAAGTATCTCTTATATTAGTAATTTTGCAAGAAAAGCTTTTTAACCCCTTCAGGGTCCAAGGCCAAAATCTGAAGTGGTGCTCCAGTGTCCAAGAAATTTGGGAAAAAAAAAAAAAAAAACAAAAAAAAAAAAAAATTACAGAATTAAAGATCAGAATTTTGTGAAGGTAATAAGACATAAAAAAATTCGATCAGTACTTAACAGAGATACAGTGCCAACGATTGTCAAAAATGAATGTGGTGGTGGCGCAACATCGAACCTTCACATACGCACATTACATTATTAGCGGTTTTTATAGTTTTTTCTTTTCTTTTCCATTTTTTTCTATTCCCGACTAACAGTTTGGGGCCTGAGAAGACAAATACTGTATAAAATGTAATATATATAAGCTCACTGTATTGAACACAATAACTGCACTAAAGTTATTATCATATATTGTTTATTACAATAAACATGCACAAATCTTGTATAATACTAAGGTTCTATCTTTATATTTACAATTTACAATTCACTGGACATGGTTTTAGAACTGCTGAGCTTGTGGAACATCCGTGAACAAGGCACCATGCACATAGGCACCCACAGTTTCCTCACACATAAACAGTGTCTTTGCGTCTTGTTGCCGCGTTTATGTTTGTGCACAGAACATGCATCGTCTTCTGAGCAAATTTCTTCTGATCTGAAGAAGCTGTGATTATGAAATGATCACCTTCCCTCAAACGCTTGGGTATATCCTGAGTAATTACGAGGACCTTGTTGTATAGCAGGTTGTTCTTACTGGTACTTCATTAGATTACGTCTAGACAACAGACAAACGCAAAATTCACCATGACGGTGGTCTGTTGCCATCTTGGTACATATTATATGCCATTGAGCATTGAAAATGTCATGAGATGGAAGAAAGGTTTTCATGTACCACTTGTAACTCCTTACGAACACAGTCCAACAAAACCAATCTGCATGACACATTGTCCAACCAAGCGCATGTTTTGTGTATAATCAATCACTGTCACTGTTTTCGAAAGACTCGTTTTATCATGGTAGTCACTCGGACTCGATCAACTTTGCCACTGTCTCTCATTTCCTTACGAGGTGAATGGTTGTCCACAATGGACACTCTTTGTCATGCCACCGTATGCAATGATGTCATTTTATATTATGGGCAAAAGTAAACACCTGCACGTCATCACCAACGAGCACCTGCGTCAGCCTGGGCACATGTTTTACGATTAGAACACACTTGCCACATCACACATCAGTCTTTGTTCACGCTATCGCATGAAATCACTGAGTAATGGCTTGGGTACCCAGTTTTCCGGTATTAATGTATGCCCCTTACCAAGATAAAGGTGCCATCATGTTTTCTCACTATCTCACCTGAGGATACCCAATAACATCTTGGTACTTTCAATGTTTACTTCCCTCCGTGTATACAACATATATCCAACACCAGGCTCACTGTCACAGTCTCAGAGAAAAACAGTTTTAATACCAAAGCGTTTCCACTTGCTCGGTATAATACTGCTTGAATGACAGTCTACCTTTGAACAAAATCAAAGACTCCGTCAATTACAAGATTCCTGAATGGATAAAGTATATGCTGAACTTTTGGTTTTGAGATACATGAAAACATTTCTAATCTTGTATAACCTGTCACTTCTGTCAGGCCTGGTTTTTGTCAGAGAAGTGGCAACATATGGACATACTTAAGAGTAAGATAACCCTGTTTCACTGGTTAGCGATATCACTGTAGACCGGGGTAGAAATTAGCCGATCTGTGGACCATATGCGTTTATATTTTGCTTATAGACATGAGGCCAAGCATTATTGTTGCAAAAAAGCAAATACAATTTTCTGCAAACAGTCATCCTTTCCACCTGTGTAGTCTTGACTGGTGGTGAAATGATCGTATATTGCCATGTTACTCTCAAAATACTTATTACTTTCCTGACAATAGTTTCGCATCAATGGCTGGTCAAAGACTAATTCAAAAGAAGTACCATTCATTGGCCATGGTTCCAAGGGGACAAGTAGGTAGAATTCCACTTTAGAGTCATCACATGGTGAACCTTGGGGAACAAAATTGGGAATTTAGCTGCCAAGTGCCCAATAATGTTTGCTTGTTGTATACTGGACATTATAGGCTGTTGTGCGGTGAGTGGATCACTGCACTGTCTGGGCTGTGCGTGAACGCTCCGCTTTGTCCCTTGAACTGATTAGTCAGCAGCGTTGGGGTCCCACCCTGGCTGTTGAGTCACCAATTGGGTTGCCACTAGCTAAAACCATCACCACTAACGACCATCCAATGATGGGCCCTGTGTCCTATCCATGCCAAATTGTAGCACATCAACCTCACTATCACTAACTATAACTGGTGGTAGGGCCATGGGATGTAACTTCCGGTATGTACTCCAGGGATGTACTCCGTCCCCTGGGCAACAGCATAGGGTACATATCCGAGTGCATGCGGCGGCGAACATACCGATGCCTTCACTGTGAAAACGATTCCCCTCAACTATCACTACTCGAATGATCGTCGAGGCGCAATAAAATCACTAATCCTCGTCACTATCATCATCATTACTAAGTCAGAGGCTGTGCCACGATGCGAAATGATTAGTTTCCTCTTGCGTTTGAGGCACAACAACCGTGAGTCAACGAAATGCCCACACCAAGGGTAGAAGGATGAGGATCGTCAGGGTTTCTGCACTATTATCGATATCCTGGTCATTCTTTTCGGTCCACTAACTGATCAAAAGCCGTAGAATTCGTTCTCATGTTCACTTCCATCATGTCAGAACTATCAATGAGGAAGAGAGAGTCCCAATTTTCGGGGGAGTGAGACTGACTTGCGACGAGGCATGGTGAACAAGGGTATCTGAGCCGGCGTTCCCCAATGCTATGGCGGGCGGGCCTAGATTTTTTGTTCCATGGCACACACCCACCATGCAGGAACCCTTCTTTCACATGTATGGCCAATGAGCGCTTTCGCGCTATACTTGTTGTTGACGGCGCTGAATTTTGGCGTAGATCTATGGTTTGGACACTCAACGTGAAGCCGTAGATCTACGGACGGACCCTGAAAGGGTGTAAAGGAGGGGTTTGGGATATGGTGCAGTTTGGAGGGATCTGTTTGTGCATCTTTGTATGTATTTACTTCAACTGATTGTATCTGAGCACCTGTGCTGCAAAAACCGATTATGGGTTTGAGCGAGGAAAGTGTTTAAAAATGACGAAAAGTATTTTCTTTTTGGGGATTTTCATTTTGGGACACCCTGGCCCTTGGTGGGATAACTGCTGACGATGTAAAAAAAAAAAACAGTAATGTGTATACTGAATATGAATTTTTTAGGCTAACTACTCTCATGTAAAACATGTTACAGGCGTTTAAATGCATTTAGAGAGAGAGAGAGAGAGAGAAAAAAAAGCCGTTTTACTTTACAGCCGTAGCCGGAAATCTAAATCTGCGTATAAGCAATGGCCCACTGAGTAATGGGCTACACAAATTTATAGCTGAGACCCTGTTTTTTTCATCTATATTCAAGTATTATAAACTGGCATTACTCACTCACCATCTTTTCTTTACATCTTCAGTTTTATAAATCCAGCATTTTTTCTTGCACCTCATTTTCCAACCTGGTTTCTTCTCTTCTTCGTCTTTTCTTAACTGCTCTTTCCATTATCTGGTTCTCTGCTTCATCATCATCTTGGCTGTCCATGCTTAAGTTAGTAACCTCCAGTTTCATTCATGCTTCCTTTTCTTCTTTTTCAGCAATACTGAAAATAAAATTTGCATGAAAGTGTAGAAATTGTGGCATTGCTTCTTATAAGTAAATCCAAATTGCTACAACAACAGAACCAGTATTACGAGATTATAAAAAGAACTATGTTGGATAAATTTAATCCCGAAAAGCTTAAATGCAACATGGGGGGGGGGGGGGGGTAATGATACTGAGCTTGTGTTAAATAATTTTGCTATCATGTTATTTTCAACAAGGCATTGTGCAATTAATGAAGTTATTCAGAAAAACTTCATTTTTAACTGCTTTGAGGGTTGGGTTCCCATGTTCTAGTGGCACTGAGTTCCAGGTGGTCCGCGGTAGTGTCTACGCCCTGGAGTTCAGCTCATACATATAAGCTGCGAGTAGTAAATTTGGGCCTAGGTATGAGAGAACGGGTCTATGATAATTGTGCATATAATAATAACCTACAGCAATCCAGTCATGATGGGGAAAAATTTTTTTTTGTTTAAAAACAGTCGGCTTTGCAATATATTTCATGTGGTTTTTATGGTTGTATTCCCAGTTTCTTTGTCTCATTTGAAATAGAATGGAAGACATTACAGAACATATAGTCTGATCCAGTTTTCAGTACTAAAACTTGAAATCGAACTGCAAAATACAGAATGTCTAATTTTTGCGATGTTCCAGAGTACACAAATGACATCCCTTGTTCCACATATCCAAGTGTCCAGATCAATATGCTTTAGATTGCACTGACATACTTATTACAAGTTTTTATTACTAAAATGCATTTATATCTAACAGTTAAGTTTTTCTATTTTTTTGTGGTGAATAAAAAATTTCTATATGGAATTCACATGTACTATCAGAGTAGGCTCACTGGGACCTAAACTAATGAAGAGGAAATGTTATTTTAGTGCTAGGGAATGTTGCACTGGTTCATTCTCGAGGCCCATTTTTGGTAAATGGCAATTTCCCTTGAAATTTGTGTGATATTTGCCAGTGACTATTTGCATAGTTAAATAGTTGATGGGTGTTTCTTTACCACAGTTGATAAAATGGAAGGGCATTCTAGGCAAAACAGTTAAGAAGTCTGATAGACTGGAAATAGTGAAATTCGCCCAAAAATGAACTCTAGTGAGCAAAACTGGCCACGTGCAAGTGACTGCTGACAGCAAATTTGCAAAGGCATGAATTTTGTCATTTTCCATCAATTTTGGACTTTTATTATCTCAGAAAACCAATTCCACCATTTGTTCACAAGAAAGTATTTTTTCTTAATGTGTTTCCAACATGAGAGCAAAGTTTGAGCACAGAGCTACCCCTGAAAGGGTTAAAGAAGAATTCATTTATGGGCCCGACATTTTCTCTCTTATGCACGACCACCATATTAAGGGTCACAGCACCTTGGTTGATGGGGAGACATGTAGATTCAAAAAAAGGGAGGGTATCTTAATTCTTGAATCAACAGTGGTTTTCACTGTATCATGACAACTCACCTCTATTAAAGTATCTGCAACTTACGCAAAGTGGCCATTTAGAACTAATTAAAATTTTTACAGCAGACTAATTGGCAATGCAAACCATCTATAAACCAGTATGATGGTTTTTTGATCAAACTCTTTAATTTAACAGTACCATATGAAACAGTAACATAAGAATGGAGGAACACGCAGAAGCCAACTGCCCATGCAAGTCAAGGTCCTTATCAAACCGTCATCTACCCAAAGCTAACCCCAAGAATTAACTCCCTTACCCATGACACCATTCAAACCAGCCCACTCCACTCATATGTTTGTCCAATCTCTTTTTAACCCTTAAACGGTCGAGTAACATATATATACGTTTTTTTCAACATCTGAAAGTGTAAAAAATGTAGATTTTGTTTTCCATTTGAAAAAGGTGAAAAAAAAGTTTTAGATCTACATTTTTGTTGGTTATATAATGAATGTAAAAAAAAAAAAAAAAAAAGATCTACTTTTGTAGCACTACGAATTTAACGTCTATCTGTTTCGACCGTTTAAAAACCTTTGAACTGTCGCGGCCGTATAAACGTCCTTACGAGGTCAACTGTTTGACGTGTATATACTCAAATTCTAGCGGCTGTCCAAATCAAGCAGGAGAAAGCTGGTAGACCACTATGGTGAGGAATGGGTCTGTTGTGCACCAAATAAAAAAATCCTAGGAGCACTCAGTGCATAATGGAGATAAAAAAAAACTCCGACCGTTTTTTAATTAAAATGCCGACTTTGTGTCTATTTCGTATATATTTATGGTCGTATTCTCGTTTTACATTGTCTCATTGATAAAAGGAAAACATATCATAGAATAGAGGTGATGTTTGATTGATTTTACTATAAAAGAACTAGAAATGGGCTCAAAGTAGGGGAATATTGTTTTATTTTTGCCAATGTTCAAAATAAACAAATGATGTCCTTGTCCAATAAATGTCCAACTAGCCATTCTAATATGCAGTTCCCAAAAAAATTTTGGGAAATGGGTTGATGTTATTTCTACAATTATATACAGTAATTGCAGTAGTCAGCTATAATAGTAAGTCTTCATTTTTTTTTTGAATAAAAATTCAAATAGAAGCAAGAGTAATATCAGAGGGCCTGGAGATATGACTGACGAACAAAGAAAATGTTATTTTCGAGCCAGGAATGTCTGCATTGTTCATTCTGGACCTTATTTTGGGGGGGGGGGGGGGGGGGAAAGGGGCATATTTTTTAGTTTTCGTGAAGATTGGCTAAATTCATAATTTTCTGACCACATTATTAGAGTAGTTGAAATAGGTAAATGGGCAGTTTTCTTGTACTCAATCATAGAAACAAAATGGATCTAAAAATAGCATGATTTGGGCGACTGGAACAAGGAATTAGCCGAAAATAGGGCTCAAAGTGGGGGAAATCGCCAATTTGTAAAAGCGCCGGGGTCGCTAATGTCCGAGAGCATAATTCCGTCAGTTTTCCATCAAATTTCGTTTTTTTTGGTCATTACAATCGGGAAAAGATTCTCTATCATTTCATAAAACAATTTTTTTTTTTTAAATTTTGCGACACCAGGAGACACCTCAGGATTGGGGGTTGCGACAGTCAAGGGGTTAAGGGTTAAAGCTACCCAAGGGCCTAGCCTGCATCACCCTACTGGGAAGATTGTTCCACGCATCCACAACTGTTAGAGAACCAGTACTTACCTATGTCCTTTCTAAATCTAAATTTATCCAACTTTAGGCTAACAGATTACTTTGATTTATCTCAAGAAGTACAGTGGACCCTCGACAACAATCGCATCGATTAACGATAAATCCAACTAGCGATACATTTTAACGCAAAAATTTTGCCTCAACTAGCCCTAAAAAACTCGATCAACACTATTCGTTCTGTCTGAGACGCGTCCACTTCTGGCCAGTGTTTACAAGCCAGCAAGCCACCGCGGTCACTTCCAAGCATACAATCGGAACATTTCATATTATCACAGCCTTTTTAGTGATTGCACCTGCAAAATAAGTCACCATGGGCCCCAAGAAAGCTTCTAGTGCCAACCCTACAGCAAAAAGGGTGAGAATTACTATGGATATGAAGAAAGGGGATCATTGCTAAGTATGAAAGTGGAGTACGTGTCTCCGAGCTGGCCAGGTTGTACACAAAACCCCAATCAACCATCGCTACTATTGTGGGCAAGAAAACGGCAATCAAGGAAGCTGTTCTTGCCAAAGGTGCAACTATGTTTTCGAAACTGAGATCGCAAGTACTCGAAGATGTTGAGAGACTGTTATTGGTGTGGATAAACGAAAAACAGATAGCAGGAGATAGCATCTCTCAAGCAATCATATGTGAAAAGGCTAGGAAGTTGCATGACGATTTAATTAAAAAAATGCCAGAAAACTAGTGGTGATGTGATTTGAATTTAAGGCCAGAAAAGGTTGGTTTGAGAGATTTAAAGGAAGGGAAGTAACCCCGGAAAAAGGGACTTGCCACCTCAAGTCCTAAGGGAAAAGGGGATTCCCCTTCTAAACACTAAGACCATCAACATCTCCCCTCCTCCCATCCCAACAATCATCCCCTGATCTTCAATAAAGGTAAGTGTCATGTAACTGTGCATGTCTTCTTCAGTTTGTGTGTATTTAAAATTAATATTTCATGTGGTAAAAACAATTTTTTTTCATACTTTGGGGTATCCTACATGGATTAATTTGATTTCCATTATTTCTATGGGAAAATTAACTTGACTAACGATAATTTTGACTAACGATGAGCTCTCAGGAACGGATTAATAGCGTTAGTCGGGGGTCCACTGTATTAGTAACATTAGTCCAAGTTATTTTACAGCTCTATACCTCGCTAGTGAGGCCTCATGATATAGACTTGCTTCAAAATTCACATACAATATTTTTTGTCGTTTCCAAATAAAATCTACTTACACTCCGCAGCTTCAGGTTGTAGGTTTTCATAGGTTGTGTATTCTGATTCTTCAAATTTCTTCACCTTTTTTTTTCTTTTTTTCTTCTTTCCTGAAATAAGTGTATAAAAATCTTTATTGCAGCCAATAACGTTGAACAACTTTAACATACAGGTGTTCCTTGACTCATGTTGGTTGACTTACGATAATTGGGCTTTATGATGGTGCAAAAGCAATTAATTACTTTGGAGATGAAGCACAAGACAGTTACCCAGCACAAAGTGAGCAAGTTTGTAACTTGCTCACTTATTTACTTTCAATAAAGTATTTAGTTACAGAATTTATTTACTTATTCATTGACAGTAGTTAGTTGTTTAGCATATACTCATATTCGACTCACGATATTTTTAACTCACGATGTTTGTCTTTTTTTTTTAACATACTGGCTGTCTCCCACTAAGGTGAACATCAAAATGGTATACAATACCGACAGGTTGGTAGGTAAGACACATAGGCAACAGTTAGACAACTTTATTCCGAAACGTTTCGCCTACACATAGGCTTCTTCAGTCGAATACAGAAAGTAGGCAGGAACAGTAGAGATTGAAGACGATGTAATCAGTCCATCACCCTTGAAGTCATAGAAATTTTAGGTTGTCAGTCCCCACCTGGAGAAGTTCAGTTCCATAGTCAGATAGTCAAGGGGATGGACTGATTACATCATCTTCACATATCTACTGTTCCTGCCTCTTTCTGTATTCGACTGAAGGAACCATAACCCCCGGCGGGATTGAACCCGCGGTCATAGTCTCAAAATCCAGCCCGTCGCGTTAGCCCCTAGACCAGCTAGCCACAATAAGATTCATCCAACTAGGTATATTTCTACACCATAGGAAGGTTTTGCACAGGCACCACTGTGACCACAAATGCAAGTTTTTACAGACGAATCTCCAGCTAGCGTGGCCGTGACGAACTCAAGCTCAAGTCCCGTCACTGCCGTCAACATGACTCAAAAAATCGTAATGACACGATTGCAAACAAACTTGCATTTGTGGTCACGGTGGGCCTGTGCTAACCTTCCTATGGTGTAGAAAATATACCTAGTTGGATGAATCTTATTGTGGCTAGCTGGTCTAGTGGCTAACGCGACAGGCTGGAGTTTTGAGACTATGAGCCGCGGGTTCAATCCCGGCCGGGGTAAAGGTTTGTTTGCAATCGGTCATTACGATTTCTTGAGTCATGTTGACGGCAGTGAAGGGACTTGAGCTAGAGTTCGTCATGGCCACACTAGCTGGGGATTCGTCTGAAAAACTTGCATTTGTGGTCACAGAGGTGCCTGTGCTAACCTTCCTATGGTGTAGAAATATACCTAGTTGGATGAATCTTATTGTGGCTAGCTGGTCTAGTGGCTAACGCGACGGGCTGGAGTTTTGAGACTATGAGCGCGGGTCAATCCGGCCGGGGGTATGGTTTGTTTGCAATCGTGTCATTACGATTTCTTGAGTCATGTTGACGGCAGTGAAGGGACTTGAGCTAGAGTTCGTCACGGCCACACTAGCTGGAGATTCGTCTGTAAAAACTTGCATTTGTGGTCACAGTGGTGCCTGTGCTAACCTTCCTATGGTGTAGAAATATACCTAGTTGGATGAATCTTATTGTGGCTAGCTGGTCTAGTGGCTAACGCGACGGGCTGGAGTTTTGAGACTCTATGACCGCGGGTTCAATCCCGGCCGGGGGTATGGTTTGTTTGCAATCGTGTCATTACGATTTCTTGAGTCATCTCGACTGAAGAAGCCTACTGTGTAGGCGAAACGTTTCGGAATAAAGTTGCCTAACTGTTGCCTATGTGTCTTACCTACCTCCCACTAAGGTATTGTGGCCCAAAAAAGAAAAGCTTCCATCATCATTCACTCCATCACTGTCTTGCCAGAGGTCTGCTTACACTAGTTATAAAACTGCAACATTAACATCCCTCCTGAGTGCAAACACTGTAATGTACTTCCAATCTCCAGGACTGGAGTCCAGCCTGCTAGTTTCCCTGAATCCCTTCATAAATGTTACCTTGCTTACATTTAACACCATGAGGGTTAAGGGTGAAATATGTCAAACATCTGCCAGTATATTTGTCTGCTTGAATATCTTAATATGCCTTTAAAATAATTTTAAGCAGACAGCTCTGCTGCATATTCCTTCAGATTCCAGTTTGGTGTAATACTGCCTATTCATTATTGCATAATCATTCAGCAGTAAGAAAATGATTCCCAGAATGACTGGACTGCTTAACTGCAATACCTAAATATTACTGTAGGCCAACCTGGAGAAGCTTGAAACAATATCAGAAAACAGGAGGGAAATGGAATAAAATATTGACTATATGGCAAGACAAATGTATTAATGGAATCCTTTATTGACAATACAATAAAGGATTACAGTGGTACCCCAAGTTTTGTACAGCTCCCAACTAACAATTATGTAAGTATTATTGCAAGTGCTTTTGTAAGTATTTTTTAGGGGTCTGAAACTGACTAATTTAATTTACATTCCTTATGGGAACAAATTCGTTTGGTAATGGCACTTTAAAACCCTTGTGGAACGAATTATGTACGAAACTCGGGGTACCACTATTATATTGTATTTGCATCTGTTTTCCATTAAGAAACAGTATAGAAATAAAAATTTATTAAGAGTGCATGGTAATCCTCTGATGGATAAACTTACCCTTCAAAATGTCTAACATGGGAGTTTCTGAAGCCTCACTGTCTACTTGAGAAAGAAACTTGCCCATTATACTGACTTCAATCTATTTCAGTTCTGTAAAGTTAATAAACATTATCTGAAGTACTTTAACAAGTTATCCTAGGCTAATTTATACAAAATGTACTAGAAAAAAGTACTGTTAAAAGTTAAATTATTTAACACTGAACAAGGTAGTGTAACTTTACACAGAAAATACTTTCACTGACTCCTTCACTGGTACCCAGAAGGACATAGATATAGTTAAAACAACTGCAAACTGCAACATAAACCTTCAGACAATGCACTTCTCACCTAAATAAAACATAGTATTTCTATGCAGTTACTACAAGTATAATAAGTGTCTTGCAAAGCAAACAATGGCAAGTCTAAAATTCTTTAAATTGGCATTATAACATTAGCTGATGTATTTCCTTGATGTATGAGAGTAAGGAAGACAGGAATAAATAAAGGGGATGTAAATAGTGTGCTGAAAATATCTAGCCTACATAGGACTCGCAGCAATGGTTTTAAGTTGGAAAAATTCAGATTCAGGAAGGATATAGGAAAGTACTGGTTTGGTAATAGAGTTGTGGATGAGTGGAACAAACTCCCAAGTACAGTTATAGAGGCCAGAACGTTGTGTAGCTTTAAAAATAGGTTGGATAAATACATGAGTGGATGTGGGTGGGTGTGTTTGCCGTGTTCCTTCCTTAAGTCAATGTGACCTGACCTGACTAGGTTGAGTGCATTGGTTTAAGCCGGTAGGAGACTTGGACCTGCCTCGCATGGGCCAGTAGGCCTTCTGCAGTGTTCCTTCGTTCTTATGTTCTTAAGTGACCCAGTGGCTAACCCTCCGGGGTTAAAAATCCCAACTAAATGTTAAGTCCATTTGTTTCACCTACAACAACAACCTTCCTTCACAAACAACTACAATGGGACCTTAATTCACTGGCTTTTTTTGCCAGGGATTTAACCTAGTTAAGCTACATACATGTGATAATATTTATACCTGAATAAAAACTTACATCGCCAGGAAGTCTAAAAGTGAAGTTTGATCCGAGGAAGCTAAAATTATGTTTAAATGAGAAGTCAGTTAAGAGGAACACTAATAATGTTGACAAACTACTTTAACACCTCCAAATATTACTGTTTGAACTCTTACAAACTTCTGAAGTTCACAAAGTAACTTACAAACTTCTGAAGTTCACAAAGTAACTTACAAACTCTGAAGTTCACAAAGTAACTTACAAACTTCTGAAGTTCACAAAGTAACTTACAAACTTCTGAAGTTCACAAAGTAACTTACAAACTTCTGAAGTCACAAAGTAACTTACAAACTTCTGAAGTTCACAAAGTAACTTACAAACTTCTGAAGTTCACAAAGTAACTTACAAACTTCTGAAGTTCAACAAAGTAACTTACAAACTTCTGAAGTTCACAAAGTAACTTACAAACTTCTGAAGTTCACAAAGTAACTTACAAACTTCTGAAGTTCACAAAGTAACTTACAAACTTCTGAAGTTCACAAAGTAACTTACAAACTTCTGAAGTTCACAAAGTAACTTACAAACTTCTGAAGTTCACAAAGTAACTTACAAACTTCTGAAGTTCACAAAGTAACTTACAAACTTCTAAAGTTCACAAAGTAACTTACAAACTTCTGAAGTTCACAAAGTAACTTACAAACTTCTGAAGTTCACAAAGTAACTTACAAACTTCTGAAGTTCACAAAGTAACTTACAAAAACTTCTGAAGTTCACAAAGTAACTTACAAACTTCTGAAGTTCACAAAGTAACTTACAAACTTCTGAAGTTCACAAAGTAACTTACAAACTTCTGAAGTTCACAAAGTAACGATCAACAACTGTTTACTTTTCACACAACACAACAATGTTACCAACCCTTCCAACCCGCCCGGCGGATCATTACCAACCTGCTAAGTAAGTAAGTAAGTAAGTAAGTTTATTCAGGTATACACAAATACAGTTACATAGAATTATCATACATAGCAGCATATGTGTAGGAACCTAGGATAACCCAAAAAGTCAGACAGAGTGACTTATTCCATTGGGTCACCCAATATACATCGTTCCACTGCCTAACATTTATTTATTTATTTATTTATTTATTTAAAAATTTGAGCACACATACAGAGGTACAACAAATACAGGTAAGAGCAGTATGCCAAAGCCACTTATACTATGCATAGCATTACGGGCTGCTATCATTAAAGTGCTCGTTTAAGTCCGAAATGATTTTAAATTATCCATTTGAAGGAAATACAAGAAATATTTTCCATAATTAGTTTCTACATACCACATGGTTGGCAGAACTGAAGCGACCATAACTATAAAATATTTACAACTCATATTACTTAAATTATTGGTAGAATTACCCACAACATGTAAAGTAAAAGGACACAAGTGCAACTAATGAGACATTTTATTGTGGCAACGTTTCGCTCTCCAGGAGCTTTATCAAGCCATTACAAACAATGCATGGACAGAGGGTATATAAAGGCTCAGAGTGAGGTGCAATACTAGTAAGATAAGATAAGATTTCGTTCGGATTTTTAACCCCGGAGGGTTAGCCACCCAGGATAACCCAAGAAAGTCAGTGCGTCATCGAGGACTGTCTAACTTATTTCCATTGGGGTCCTTAATCTTGTCCCCCAGGATGCCACCCACACCAGTCCACTAACTGTTGTGATAGAAACACAGGCCTTATCTCTAGGCTTTATTGAACATAGAATCTTCATAGTACTTCTGCAACAACAAAATAAAATGACTAGTACATCTAATTACTGCTTCTACAGGGATGGTGATGTCTTGCATATGTCAAGAGAAAAGTTATAACTACAGGCCACATATTTAAACTCACCATGTAATCTGCATCACTAATATATTGATGTTAAAGAAGAGAATCACACACCATGTGTTAGCGCCCATGACACACCAAACTGTTGTTGTTGTTAAGGGCCCCGAGAGGTGGTGCAGTATTATCCTGTTGCTGCTCCCCACAGGACCAGTATCACTACACTAACACCCAGGTACCTATTTGCTGCTAGGTGAACAGGACAACAGGTGTAAGGAAACGTGTCGAAATGTTTCCACCCGCCGGGAATCGAACCCGGGCCCTCCGTGTGTGAAGCGGGAGCTTTAGCCACCAGGCCACCGGGTAGTAGTGACAAAAGTTGTAGTAGTAATACAATATGGAAATATAAACATATGCAGTATAATGTGATCCTTTATTGACTACGTTTCGCCCACACAGTGGGCTTTTTCAAGTCACAAACAGATCTACCTGGGGTGGAAGGGACACGAGTATTTAAAGTCAGGTTCAGAATGCTGAGGTCAGATGGAGAATGCTGCATCTGATGATGTACCGAGTGGGGTTATAGAGTCTAAAATCTTGGGTAGCTTGGAAAGGAGATTGGATAAGTTTGTGAACAGACCTTCCACAGTTGTGCAAGAAAGGTATAAAATACCGACAATATGCAAGTTAAGACACATGTGCAACATCTGGATATCTTTATTGTAGACGTTTCGCCATCCAGTGGCTTTATCAATACAGATTCTAGGACATAATAGGAAGACAGTAGAACTATATACAAAAGATGAGGTAATCAGTCCCTCAGCCTTGGAGTTAGTCTTCACAGCATCGTGGTGGAGGAGAATCTGGAGCAAAGGCAAGAAGACTGGCAGTTATATAGGCGTCAGTGGATAGGGACGGGCAGCAGACGAGGGCATAGTCACTGGTAGGCGGGATTCCCCAGTGGAAGTAGGTCCTTCCCAAAGAGATGGGTTAGTTGCAGCAGCCTTTGCTCGTTGGGGAGGGTAACCTCTACCTGTTCGACAATGCTCGCACATCGTGTTAAAATCAAACCAGCCAGTGGTGTTATAAATGATTCCACTAAACTATTACTTGCTGCCGCTATGAGGACCTGCCTACATCTCAAATTCACAGCGATCCACTCACTCAAGGACTCCTTTATTGTCGTCTGCACCGACGACAATGAAGCAGCTAAACTTATGGACGACACTGCAATGAACACATTACGAGACCGACAATTCATCATATCACCGTCTCCCTCCTTGCTGGCGAAACGTTCAGTTTTTGTTAAACAATTGGATAAGACTGAACATTAAAATGGTATAAAATACCGACAGGTTGTTAGGTAAGACACATATGCAACAGTTAGGTATGGTAGGTAAGACACATAGGCAACAGTTAGGCAACTGTATTCCGAAACGTTTCGCCTACACAGTAGGCTTCTTCAGTCGAATACAGAAAGTAGGCAGGAACAGTAGAGATGTGAAGACGATGTAATCAGTCCATCACCCTTAAAGTCGTAGAATTTTTGAGGTTGTCAGTCCCTCGGCCTGGAGAAGTTCAGTTCCATAGTCAGGAACTATGAAACTGAACTATGGAACTGAACTTCTCCAGGCCGAGGGACTGACAACCTCAAAAATTCTACGACTTTAAGGGTGATGGACTGATTACATCGTCTTCACATCTCTACTGTTCTGCCTACTTTCTGTATTCGACTGAAGAAGCCTACTGTGTAGGCGAAACGTTTCGGAATAAAGTTGCCTAACTGTTGCCTATGTGTCTTACCTACCAACCTGTCGGTATTGTATACCATTTTGATGTTCATCAACAGTTAGGTATCTTTATTACGAAACGTTTCGCTACACAGTAGGCTTCTTCAGTCGAGTACAGAAAAGTGATAGAAGCAGAAGAGACTTGAAGACGATGATTACATCGTCTTCAAGTTCTTCTGCTTCTATCACTTTTCTGTACTCGAGTGAAGAAGCCTACTGTGTAGACGAAACGTTTCGTATAAAGATACCTAACTGTTGCATATGTGTCTTACTAACAATTGGATAAGATAATCACATCCATTCAACGGATGAACTGAAGACCTCTATCGAAGACCAAAACACCTGGGCCTCTGTAGACACCATCACACCGAATTCCCAATGCCTCATCTATGATCAAAATCACATTTTCAAACATAGATATGGCTACCCAAGCACTCTCTAATGGACTAGCTATCTCATATTATCACATACATCCACGCCACATTGAACCTGAACGTTTTGCCCATGTCTCTCCCTGTTGGAACTGTTACTCTTATCAACATTCAACAAAGGACTGTCCCATTAAGACAAAAGTTCTGATCTACCTGTGGAAAAGAAGTCATAACTTCAAAGCCTGCACACCACCAATGCCACTCCAACATGTCTTAACTGCAAGGGTACGCATCATACCCTTGCAGCAAAATGCCCACTACGAAAAGAAGTAATGTCGAAAAAAATTAGAGAAGAAACCAAGAAGAATAGTCCCAAATCGCCGACATATACCGCCATTTCAAAACTCCAGTCGGACACCACCAGAATTCTACAAGCCACACAGCAGTTATCTCTATCCAGCAATTCCCTTTCTGCACTCCCTGATCTGCTGCTCCCTCTAAGGTTTGTACTGCTTGATGTATGCGCACCTTGCAAATGCAGCAAACCCAGGCACATTCAACGCTACAATTAACGAACTATTCCGTCTTAACAACATGCCGTCATTCAACTTTCCTGACTCGCCAACATCACAGGACTTCCTCAAGATTATCCCAAACATCGCTAACTTCACATCAACTTCAGGCCCAAATCCTAACTCTGCCCCAAAAAACACTCCTGAACCACCCCCAGTGACCACTGCCACCTCTCAACAACCACCAACAACCAGCCAGACCGCAAATACTCCCAGCCTCCTCTTGACACAATCACTGTAGAAACAATTGAACAAGAATTTCCTGACGAATCCCCCGACGAAGCAGATAGCGACGACTCCAGCACACCCTCTTGGGAAAACCTTACTTTCTACACCTCTCCCTCGAACGCTGACACCATGACCTGCTCTGAACTCTACAAAGGCCTCGGTGATGGAACAGTCAAGTATGCCTGCGAATCACCTCTTCACTTCACACTCACGCAAGTTATTGAGTTCATCAAGCCTCTTCGTTTCACTTTTTCCAACAAGACAACTGTCTGTCTGACTTTTTTGGGTTATCCTAGGTTCTCTACACACATGCTGCTATGTATGATAATTCTATGTAACTGTATTTGTGTATACCTGAATAAACTTACTTACTTATACCACCTCTCCAGGAGCAGCTTCTAGAAGTTTGCAAATGGCTCCACTGCAAACCTGCCTCCTCAACTACTAAAATAACCTCCCACATGTCTGCTGCCCTCTGATGGTCCTACCTGCCTGCCCTCTCCTGCGACCTGGAAACTTCCAGCTCTCGAGACTCAAAGACCTCACCTACCACGAGACTGTTGCATACACAGCTTGCTCTCTTCCCGTTTTTTTCTCCAAGTCTGTCCCACGATCGCCTTAGCTGCTGGGTCAAGCCCTGGCTCTATTTCTACGACTAAGAACACTCCTCTCCAGCGCTATTCTTCGTCTGTCCCGTCTTCCCCGCTCATCCCATTGGAATCTTACCTGCACTTGCTTGCTTGCCTTTGCTCCAGATTCTCCTCCACCACGATGCTGTGAACACTAACTCCAAGGCTGAGGGACTGATTACCTCATCTTTTGTATATAGTTCTACTGTCTTCCTATTATGTCCTAGAATCTGTATTGATAAAGCCACTGGATGGCGAAACGTCTACAATAAAGATATCCAGATGTTGCACATGTGTCTTAACTTTCATATTGTCGGTATTTTATACCTTTCTTGCACAAATGTAGAAGGTCTGATAAATTAGACACATGTGCAACTCTTGGGTATCTTTATTGATACCCAATAAAGATACCCAAGAGTTGCACATGTGTCTAATTTATCAACATGTCGGTTCTCTGAACCATTCATCTACAAATCTGTAGAAGGTCTGTTCACAAGCTTATCCAATCTCCTTTCCAAGCTACCCAAGATTTTAGACTCTATAACCCCACTCGGTACATCATCAGATGCAGCATTCTCCACCTGACCTCAGCATTCTCCACCTGACCTCAGCATTCTCCACCTGACCTCAGCATTCTCCACCTGACCTCAGCATTCTCCACCTGACCTCAGCATTCTCCACCTGACCTCAGCATTCTCCACCTGACCTCAGCCTTCTCCACCTGACCTCAGCATTTCTCCACCTGACCTCAGCATTCTCCCCCTGACCTCAGCATTCTCCACCTGACCTCAGCATTTCCACCTGACCCCAGCATTCTGAACCTGACCCCAGATTCTCCACCTGACCCCCAGCTTCTCCACCTGACCTCAGCTTTTCCC
>NC_069489.1:19703187-19772404 GCF_026875155.1 Cherax quadricarinatus | reverse complement strand
TCCCTCAACATAATATAGAAAGAAAAGTTGCTAATATATTCTCGAAGATGATCTATCAAAAATTACCTTGAAATTATCTAAGTTTTTTTATATTACCACAGGTTGATGGAACTGGAGGAACAGGAGGTGTTGATGGTGTGGTGGATGGTAGAGGAGTGACTAGTGGCGCCACTGTTCTTGACCACCATGACTAAATGGCGCCATTGACCTGGAGGGGGAGGTAATGACGTCAGTGGTAGTTTGTGGGGAGGGGGAAGGTAGTTAGGGTGAGGGTCGGGGGGGTTGGTTGCTGGTGGAGGGGTTGGGGGGGTGAGTAGTTAGTTGTTACTGGTGGGAGGGGGTAGGGGGGATGGTTATTACTTGGTAATTACTAAGGTACTAACACAGTCTTGTTACTGTGTGTTAACGTGGCTGGAACCTTGATATTTGAGACGCCCTTAACACTAGACCAAAGACTCGTTTAACACATATTCGTAATTCTAATGAACAGTGTCCATGGACTCGTGTTAAAAACCGTCTCCTTGATGTTGGACTAACGTATTTGACATCTCTTTTGGGTTTAGCGCTTAGTTTTGATAGTAGTGGTAAGCCACAGTACTGTCTGCCTTTCCAGATTAATTTGCATGAGTGTCCTCCACTGTGAGGACACTACGACTCCAGGCGGACATCAACCAAATCATTAAATGGGCAGCAGAAAACAATATGAAGTTCAATGATGAGAAATTTCGACTACAGTATTGAAAACTTGAATAAATTACAACTATATGGGGTATAAAATAAATTTAAACCACACAATAGAACGAAAAACTAATGTAAAAGACCTGGGAGTGATAATGTCAGAGGATCTTGCCTTCAATGACTGCTGCAGCAGCAGCATTGTTGTTGTATTGGTATTGTTGTATTGGTATTGTTGTATTGGTATTATTGTTGTATTGGTATTGTTGTATTGGTATTGTTGTGGTATTGGTATTGTTGTGGTATTGGTATTGTTGTATTGGTATTGTTGTGGTATTGGTATTGTTGTGGTATTGATGTTGTATTGGTATTGTTGTGGTATTGGTGTTAAGGGTCACTGCCAGTTTACACCGTATTTGTTCTTATTACTGGGAGTTGTTAAGGGTAACCAAAGTTTACACCTTACTGAACCCTGCCTCCCAGGACTCCCTAATAAGGAAGTGATTAATGTGGCTGCTGGAGAACATGTCACCGAGGTTCCTCTACCTGAACACCACAATTTTCGAACCTTACAGGACCCCACAGACTTAAATTATTGACTCTGAGACGACAGACACTCCATCCCACGTTCAGTTACCTTCACCCCTCAAGGAAGGTTCCTTGATGTTGGCGAGGGGCTCCTGATTTAGGGAATTGGATCTGTGCTCCAGTTCCCCGAATTAAGCCTGAATGCCTTCCACATCCCCCCCCAGGCGCTGTATAATCCTCTGGGTTTAGCGCTTCCCCCTTGATTATAATAATCAGTTACCTTCAGGACCACAATGGAAATAAGCCAATTTGACTTCTTCTTGGAGGGGGGGGGGGTACCCTGGATGACTTTTTTGGAGGGGGGTTGTTATCCTGGATGACTTTTTTTGGAGGGGGGGGGGTTAATCCTGGATGGACTTTTTTGAAGGGGGGGTTATCCTGGATGACCTTTTTGAAGGGGGTATCCTGGATGACTTTTTTGAAGGGGGGATCATCCCTGGTGACTTTTTTGAAGGGGGGGTTATCCTGGATGACTTTTTTGAAGGGGGTATCCTGGATGACTTTTTTGAAGGGGGGTATCCTGGATGACTTTTTTGGAGGGGGGGGGGTTATCCTGGAAGGTAATTTACACTATGTATGATAATTGTACTTATGTGTACAAATAAAGTAGAATTCCGTCATCCCACTTAGGTGGCATATATAACACAAGGGCAGTTAATGGGGGTATCCTTTATTACTACGTTTCGGCCACACAGTGGGCTTTTTCAAGTCACAAACAGAACTACCTGCCATTGTGTCGGTATTTTATACCATTTATTTCCATGCCACTTAGGTACCCAGGAGAGTACCGGTCCTAGTACCGAGGGCAGTAATTAGGTGAGTTACCAAGGGTACGTAAATGTGTGATGGGAGTGTAGCACCTGAGGTCAGTAGGTGTCATGTTGCAGGTACCTGCGTCCTGCTGCTCCTGATAACCTGGTACCTACTATATTATACTATTGCCTCTTAATTTTATCTACTATATTATACTATTGCCTCTTAATTTTATCTTTCCTTGTTACCTAAGTGATTGAGGGACAAAGTTGTTGCTGGAGGGATCTTGATCCAGGGAATTGGAGCTAATCTTCCCTTAACATCAGATCACCCCCCTTGATGCCAGTAAGGGGCTCTTGATCCAAGGAACTGCACTAATTATCTCCACCTGACCAGGTATTCCCTAAATCAACCCTGAATATCCCATCCCCCAGGTTCTATACCACCCCTGAGAGTTTACCTCTTTTTTTGTTTACAAGATGCTGCTTTGAACATTAAAATGGTATAAAATACCGAGGTGTTAGGTAACACAGCACTCATTAGTGAATAGCATCTAGACTTTTCGAAACGTTTGCCTACACAGTAGGCTTCTTCAGTCGAGTACAGAGAAGTTGATAGAAGCACAGGATACTTGAAGACTATGTAATCAGTCCATCACCCTTGAAGTTTTGAGGTGGTCAGTCCCTCAAGGAAGGTTCCTTGATGTTGGTGAGGGGCTCTTGATTTAGGGAATTGGATCTGTGCTCCAGTCCCGAATACTGAATCCCATGCCTTCCCACAATCCCCCCCCAGCCGCTGTATAATCCTCCGGGTTTAGCGTTCCCTTGATTATAATAATTGAGGTGGTCAGTCCCTCAGTCTGGAACAATACTCTTCTCCAGACTGAGGGACTGACCACCTCAAACTTTCTTTACATGCTTTGTTTATATTCTGCCTCTTTATTTGTAGTTTAAGGTCAACTTACTAGTAAAATCAAACATTTATAGTTTATCAATCTTTGGGTAATAAAAATTATATACCACTAAACATGGATATATTTGTTGCAAAGCTAGTGGAGAGTACAGTGTGAGCCCTACGGATTTAAAGCTCCCCTGTTTGTAATAACACTGGGGAGTACAAATACTGGAGAGTACAGCAGTCACACACACATCAAAAAGTCATATATAAACACATGGCTAGATATGTGGGATGAGGCTACATCAAACTACATAGTTGTCAATGTGTATTCTGTACTATGTAGTTATATTAAACTTTATGGGATATATAGAAATGCTGTCTGTTAGTGTGCCTAAGTAATATTCGATTAAGTTTTTAGCTTGCAAAAATTTTGGCCTTTTCAACACTATGTATTTTGCCTTTTTCCCCGGTTCATAAATCATAAATTTTTGTATCAGTGGAAGATTAAGTTTTGGATTTTCTTGTCTGTCTCTGACAACAGATATTTTATCCCATTTTCCTACAGATTTCACTTTTTTATATATATATTTATCATTATATCTGTATTGTATATATATATTTATTGGTTTGATTATTATGGTTATGTAATTTATTAACCATATTTTCTATTAAAATATTTTTGTGTTTTTTTTGGTGTATTATAATAAATTTTTATTTTTATCTTAGTTATTGATAATTTGGTTTGTTGTATTTTTTCTTTTCTATCCTTGAAAGACTTTTTGTGAGGTCTTACTTGGTGTTTATTAACCATTACTTGATTTGTTTGTGGAGTTATTGATGATGCCTTGGTGAGGACCTTTCTCTTGCTTTGGAGACCTTACTGATTTGTTTGGTGGAGACCTTACTTGATGTTGTCTTGGTGGAGACCTTACTTGATGTTGTCTTGGTGGAGACCTTACTTGCTCTTGCCTTGGTGAAGACCTTCCTCTTGCCTTGGTGGAGACCTTACTTGATGTTGTCTTGGTGGAGACCTTACTTGTCTTGTTGTGAGCCCTTTTTGGTGGAGACCTTACTTGATCTTGTCTTTGGGGGAGACCTTACTTGATCTTGCCTTGGTGAGACCTTACCTCTTGCCTTGGTGGAGACCTTACTTGATCTTGTCTTGGTGGAGACCTTACTTGCTGTTGCCTTGGTGAAGACCTTCCTCTTGCCTTGGTGGAGACCTTACTTGATGTTGTCTTGGTGGAGACCTTACGCTTGCATGGGGGTTGTTTCCCTTGCTTGGTGGAGACCTTACTTCCTCTTGTCTTGGTGGGGGACCTTACTTGCTCTTGTCCCTTTGGGGGAAGACCTTCCTCTTGCCTTGGTGGAGACCTTACTTGATGTTGTCTTGGTGGAGACCTTACTTGCTCTTGTCTTGGTGGAGACCTTACTTGCTCTTGCCTTGGTGAAGACCTTCCTCTTGCCTTGGTGGAGACCTTACTTGCTCTTGCCTTGGTGAAGACCTTCCTCTTGCCTTGGTGGAGACCTTACTTGATCTTGTCTTGGTGGAGACCTTACTTGATCTTGTCTTGGTGGAGACCTTACTTCCTCTTGCCTTGGTGGAGACCTTACTTCCTCTTGTCTTGGTGGGGACCTTACTTGATCTTGTCTTGGTGGAGACCTTCCTCTTGCCTTGGTGGAGACCTTACTTCCTCTTGCCTTGGTGGAGACCTTACTTCCTCTTGCCTGTCTCCATCATACGAACAAGTAGACCCAGGTAGTTAGTGAAGCGATGGTGACAGTCTAATGAATCTCGACAACCACTGAGTGGCATGTCCAGACGAGGACCACTGGCACCTGCCAAGATTGGGAAATATTTAAGTTTGTGTAGCCTCACAAATTGCTTCTGTGTTCGGGTTATTTATTGCAGTATGACCCTTGTGGGTTTAGAGCTTAGTTATGATTATAATAATTATGCATATTGGTAAAAACAGAAATGAATTGGTTTCAAGCCTTAGGCAGAGCGAAACATAATTGTAGAAATTCTTCTAACATCATTTAGGTTGGGTAAGATTTGTTAGGTTGGGTAAGGTTTGTTAGGTTGGGTAAGGTTTGTTAGGTTGGGTAAGGTTTGTTAGGTTAGGTAAGGTTTGTTAGGTTAGGTAAGTTTGTTAGGTTGGTAAGGTTTGTTAGGTTGGGTAAGGTTTGTTAGGTTGGGTAAGGTTTGTTAGGTTGGGTAAGGTTTGTTAGGTTGGGTAAGGTTTGTTAGGTTGGGTAAGGTTTGTTAGGTTGGGTAAGGTTTGTTAGGTTAGGTAAGGTTTGTTAGGTTGGTAAGGTTTGTTAGGTTAGGTAAGGTTTGTTAGGTTGGGTAAGTTTGTTAGGTTAGGTAAGGTTTGTTAGGTTGGGTAAGGGTTTGTTAGGTTAGGTAAGGTTTGTTAGGTTAGGTAAGGTTTGTTAGGTTGGGTAAGGTTTGTTAGGTTGGGTAAGGTTTGTTAGGTTGGGTAAGGTTTGTTAGGTTAGGTAAGGTTTGTTAGGTTGGGTAAAGTTTGTTTTGGTTAGGTAAGGTTTGTTAGGTTGGTAAGGTTTGTTAGGTTGGGTAAGGTTTGTTAGGTTGGGTAAGGTTTGTTAGGTTGGGTAAGGTTTGTTAGGTTAGGTAAGGTTTGTTAGGTTAGGTAAGGTTTGTTAGGTTGGGTAAGGTTTGTTAGGTTGGGTAAGGTTTGTTAGGTTGGGTAAGGTTTGTTAGTTAGGTAAGGTTTGTTAGTTAGGTAAGGTTTGTTAGGTTGGGTAAGGTTTGTTAGGTTGGGTAAGGTTTGTTATGTTGGGTAAGGTTTGTTATGTTGGGTAAGGTTTGTTAGGTTGGGTAAGGTTTGTTAGGTTGGGTAATGTTTGTCAGGAAACAGGACAAGTGTTTCCTAACTTGGGTCTTAGTCATATGATGACCCACAGCTGGAGCTTTTGGTCATCTGACCGAAACCTTCCACTGGCTTACCCCTCCACCACTTTAAAAATTATGGCTATATTTCTTACCATTAACAGTATTGATGTGTGGAAGGTTCTGACGTAGTAGACTGACCAGTTCAGAGTTCAGATCATGAAGGTATTCTGTCCCTGGCTCCTGCATCACCTGCCTCGGATCAGACCCTCCTGATGGGTGAATTAATTACTTAGTATATCAGAAGCAGGAGGGGGAGCATTGATGTTGAAGGGATCTTAATCCACGGCATTGAAGTTATCCCCCCTTTCCTGGAGTTTACCTGGAGAGAGTTCCGGGGGTCAGCGCCCCCGCGGCCCGGTCTGTGACCAGGCCTCCTGGTGGATCAGAGCCTGATCAACCAGGCTGTTGCTGCTGGCTGCACGCATACCAACGTACGGGCCACAGCCCGGCTGGTTAGGAACCGACTTTAGGTGCTTGTCCAGTGCCAGCTGTCATCAAACTTAATTACCTCTCATATTCCCCCCCCCCCCCCCCAAAAAAAAAAAATCTAAGTTTGTTATTATATCAAGTTTATTTAGTAACTTCTAAGTGAGTTTTATGTAATAAAAATGTCTGAGGTTATATATGAGGGCTCGAAAGAGTGTGTGTTCACTTGGGAACTTATATAATTACTAGTTCAACTAAGAAAATTTAAGATTTTTATTAGTGTGATGTTTTAGTGACTGGTATACCCTGAGGGTGTTCCGGGGGTCATCGCCCCCCGGGGCCTGGTTCATGACCAGGCCTCCTGGTGGATCAGGACCTGATTAACCAGGTTGTTACTGCTGGCCGCACATAAACCAACGTAGGAACCACAGCCCGGTTGGTCAAGTACTGTGTGTCTGTCCAGCTCCCTCTTGAAGACAACCAGAGGTCTTGAAGACAACCAGGGATCTTGAAGACAACCAGAGGTCTTGAAGACAGCCAGGGGTCTTGAAGACAGCCAGGGGTCTTGAAGACAGCCAGGAGTCTTGAAGACAGCCAGGGGTCTTGAAGACAGCCAGGGGTCTTGAAGACAACCAGGGATCTTGAAGACAACCAGGGGTCTTGAAGACAGCCAGGGGTCTTGAAGACAACCAGGGATCTTGAAGACAACCAGGGGTCTTGAAGACAACCAGGGATCTTGAAGACAACCAGGGGTCTTGAAGACAACCAGGGATCTTGAAGACAACCAGGGATCTTGAAGACAACCAGGGGTCTTGAAGACAACCAGGGGTCTTGAAGACAGCCAGGGTCTTGAAGACAGCCAGGGTCTTGAAGACAGCCAGGGGTCTTGAAGACAGCCAGGGGTCTTGAAGACAGCCAGGGGTCTTGAAGACAGCCAGGGGTCTTGAAGACAACCAGGGGTCTTGAAGACAACCAGGGATCTTGAAGACAGCCAGGGGTCTTGAAGACAACCAGGGGTCTTGAAGACAACCAGGGGTCTTGAAGACAGCCAGGGATCTTGAAGACAGCCAGGGGTCTATTGGTAATCCCCCTTATGTGTGTGGGTATATGATAAACTCTACATCCAAGTAGTTGAAGCTGCCCTTCTTCTGCATCAGAACTAATTACCTCGCATTCCCCAGCTGTGTATGACCCCTACAGGTTAAGCGCCTTCCTCTGGCTACAATAAGAGTTTTAACATCTTACTGTGAATAATAGTAGCATCAGCAAGGCTGGCCACCACCAGGGCCACTACCAGGGCCACCATCACCAGTGGTACTCTGCTCACCATTCTCTGCAAGAAAAATAAAAGGTTAGGTAAAGTTAGGCTAGGCTAGGTCAGGTTAGGTTAGGCTAGGCTAGGCTAGGTCAAGTAAGGTTAGGTCAGGTTAGGGTAGGTCAGGTCAGGTTAGGTTAGGCTAGGTCAGGTTAGGTTAGGCTAGGTCAGGTTAGGTTAGGCTAGGTCAGGAAAGGTTAGGTAAGGTTAGATTAGGTAAGGCTTGTCAGGAAACAGGATGAGTGTTTCCTGATGACCCACAACTGGAGATTTTGGTCATCTGACCAATGTCTTACACCTTTAAAAATTATGATATCAGGCAAAAAAGTGGAGGTCTAAGTCATACTGGTATAGAGGCTTTCTTTTATGTATTTATTTTTTATTTTATTATCACACTGGCCAATTACCACCAAGGCAGGGTGGCCCGAAAAAGAAAAACTTTCACCATCATTCACTCCATCACTGTCTTGCCAGAAGGGTGCTTTACACTACAGTTTTTAAACTGCAACATTAACACCCCTCCTTCAGAGTGCAGGCACTGTACTTCCCATCTCCAGGATTCGAGTCCGGCCTGCCGGTTTCCCTGAACCCCTTCATAAATGTTACTTTGCTCACACTCCAACAGCACGTCAAGTATTAAAAACTATTTGTCTCCATTCACTCCTATCAAACACGCTCACGCATGCCTAATGGAAGTCCAAGCCCCTCGCACACAAAACCTCCTTTACCCCCTCCCTCCAACCTTTCCTAGGCCGACCCCTACCCTGCCTTCCTCCCACTACAGACTGATACTCTCTTGAAGTCATTCTGTTTCGCTCCATTCTCTCTACATGTCCGAACCACCTCAACAACCCTTCCTCAGCCCTGAAAGATATATCCAAGAGCTCCAGAACAGAGGTTATGAACTAAGTGGTTTTGATGGGTATACGTTTATAATAATTATTTCCACTAATACATGTACAAGGTATACAAACCATAGCAGACATCAATGATATACTACTATATAGAAAGCCCCCCTTGTTATACAGAGCATTTCCTGCAAATTAGTCAGTTTTGTCCCCAGGATGCCACCCACACCAGTCTATTAACACCCAGGTACCTACTTTCTGCTAGGTGAACATAAGTTGTGGGAAATGCTCTACATAACCAGTTACTTTATGTAGTATGTCACTGATGTCAGTTATGGTCTGTATAAGTTATATCATCTACTGGTAGAAATAAACATTATGTTTACTGATTTCCACCTTCTGGTTAATTAGACATATATTTACATATTCCCACACTATTTGCAGATGACACTACATACGTCTTCTCTCACCCGAGCCCAGTGACGCTAGCCAATACTACTGTAAATACTGAATTACAGAAAATATCTACCTGGATGAGGACTAACAAACTCGCTCTAAACATTGACAAAACCTACTTCATTCAGTTTGGTAACAGAGCTGCAGATGTCCATCTTAACATAATGATAAATGGATCACCTATCACAAAACTCTCAGAGGGAAAATTCATAGGAATCCACCTTGATAATAGACTCAAATTTCAAACGCACATACAACAAATTTCCCCCCAAAATTTCCAAGACTGTAGGCATACTATCGAAGATACGGTACTATGTTCCACAGTCAGCCCTCCTTGCCCTATATCACTCACTTATTTACCCCTATCTCACCTATGGAATTTGTGCATGGGGCTCAACAACAATAAACCATCTCAGACCATTAATCACCCAACAAAAGGCTGCAGTCAGAATGATAACAAATTCCCACTACAGACAGCACACTCCACCAATATTCAAAACTCTAAACCTACTCACAATACAAAACATCCATACTTATTACTGCACCTATTACATACATAGAACACTTAACTCTGATATGAACCCTCCCCTCAAACAACTCCTTGCCAACCTCAACAGAACACATGACCATAACACAAGACACAGATCACTCTTTGATGTTCCTCGTGTCCATCTCACGCTATGCAAAAACTCAATGCACATAAAAGGCCCTAAAATCTGGAATTCATTACCTGTGAATATAAAAGAAACACTATCTGTTTATAAATTCAAGTCTCTTCTCAAAAATCACTTACTCACCCACAGCTAAATAAATACTGAATAATTGTATCTCGTAAATGTTTCTCATTATTGTATCTCATAAATGTTTAACCTGTGACCCAATCAAACTTTGTTACTTTTTAATTACATTACCCAACAGAATACTCCATTGTACTGAATGCTCAGCAACACAGTAAATGACCATATGACCTGTCTTTGTAATACTCATTTGTGCTAAATTGTTATCTGTTTACAATAATGTTTTTACCACTGAATATATCATTGCTTAGTTAATCTTAAGTTAATTTTAAGCCTGCCCATAATGCTCTGCATACAAGGGGCTTTAGCATGTTGCACTGTAATAACTGTATTCCTTTGTACTTCTCTGTATCATGTTCAAATAAATAAATAAATAAAGGAGGTAGATGTGTCTTTAATATGATTCTAATCACAAATACAGTGGAACCTCAAAAATCGAACTTAATCCGTTCCAGGAGCTAGTTCTAAATTCGAAAAGTCTGAAATTCGAAGCAATATTTCCCACAAGAAATAATGGAAATACAATTAATCCGTTCCAGAAACCCAAAAATATTCACACAAAAAATACATTTTATAGAGATTAATTACAGTTTTACATACAACAAACACTATAGTTTTTAATTATGTATAGTAATACATATAAAATAACATTTTTACTTACCTTTATTGAAGATTGGTGATGGCATCTGGAAGATAGGGAGGAGGAGAGAGGGAGTTGGGGTTAGTGTTTGGAAGGAGAATCCCCCTCCATGAGGACCTCAGGTAAAGCCCTTACCATGTCTTACAACATTGTGTATGCCACTATGCTTCTTAAATCTGTCAAACCAGCCTCTGCTGGCCTTAAATTCACTATCAGAACTGGTTCCAGGAGTTTGCTGTACCAGATCGGCATGCAACTTCCTTGCCTATTCGCAAATAATCGTCTCTGAAACACTATCACCTGCAATCTCTTTATCCTTGATCCACACCAGCAACAACTTCTCAACCTCTTCAACTATTTGTGGTCTTTTTTTGGTTAGCATATTAACACCTTTCACAACATCAGCTTCCTTGATTTGTTCTTTCTTTGACAGGATAGAACCAATGGTCGACTTGTTTTTCCCATACATCCTGGCAAGCTCAACAAGTCTCACACCACTCTCATACTTCTGTATTATTTCCTTCTTCACATCTATGGTGTTTTTCACTTTCTTTACCACAGGGGTACCACTAGCAAGTTTCTTTGGGCCCATGGCAGCTTATTTCACAGTCCCCCAATCACTAAACAACGAAATAATCGTTAAATGCATGAATGAGAGCGCAGGTTAGTGTTCACTCAAGCATAAACAAAGCTAGACTGCTCACGGCACCTGTGCGGGGACGCGGACAGAGCAGGCTGGCAGACAGGTCCTGTACCCAGCGGTCCGAAAATAGGGGCGCGTTTGATAAGAGGGACACAGTTTGTCCGAAAAAATGGTGCTATTTTCGAAACGTTCGATATGTGATACATTCAATTTTTGAGGTTCCACTGTATAACATCGGGATTATTAGGTGGATAAAAGGCAGTGTTTTTTCCCATTGAAATTCGTGGTTTTAAAAAGGTCGTCTGCTAAAAAAAAATATTTATACAGAGTTTAGAGTTTGAGGATGGTAAAGTAATTAGGAAGGTGTTTCAAAAGGTAGATGAAGGGGATTTATGTGATGTTGATTTTTGTAGAGATGTGGAGATATATTTGAGAGGGAGAGAGATAGGGAGATGCTTGAGAGAGAGAGAGAGAGAGTATGGAGATGCTTGAGAGAGAGATATGGAGATGCCTGAGAGGGAGAGAGATATGGAGAGGCTTGAGAGAGAGATATGGAGATGAACATTAAAATGGTATAAAATACCGACAGATTGTTAGGTAAGACACATATGCAACAGTTAGGTATCTTTATTTCGAAACGTTTCGCCTACACAGTAGGCTTCTTCAATCGAGTACAGAAAAGTTGATAGAAGCAGAAGATACTTGAAGACGATGTAATCAGTCCATCACCCTTAAAGTTTTGAGGTGGTCAGTCCCTCAGTCTGGAGAAGAGCATTGTTCCGTTGTCTGAAACAATATTGTTTCAGACAACGGAACAATGCTCTTCTCCAGACTGAGGGACTGACCACCTCAAAACTTTAAGGGTGATGGACTGATTACATCGTCTTCAAGTATCTTCTGCTTCTATCAACTTTTCTGTACTCGACTGAAGAAGCCTACTGTGTAGGCGAAACGTTTCGAAATAAAGATACCTAACTGTTGCATATGTGTCTTACCTAACAGATATGGAGATGCTTGAGAGAGAGATATATATGGAGATGCTTGAGAGGGAGAGAGATATGGAGATGCTTGAGAGAGAGATATGGAGATGCTTGAGAGAGAGAGATATATGGAGATGCTTGAGAGGGAGAGAGATATGGAGATGCTTGAGAGAGAGAGAGATATGGAGATGCTTGAGAGAGAGAGATATATGGAGATGCTTGAGAGGGAGAGAGATATGGAGATGCTTGAGAGAGAGAGAGATATGGAGATGCTTGAGAGAGAGAGATATATGGAGATGCTTGAGAGGGAGAGAGATATGGAGATGCTTGAGAGAGAGAGAGAGATGGAGATGCTTGAGAGAGAGAGATATATGGAGATGCTTGAGAGGGAGAGAGATATGGAGATGCCTGAGAGGAGAGAGATAGAAGCTGAGAAGATAGGGAGATGCTTGAGAGAGAGATATGGAGATGCTTGAGAGGGAGAGAGATATGGAGATGCTTGAGAGGGAGAGAGATATGGATATGCTTGAGAGAGATAGGGAGATGCTTGAGAGAGAGAGATGGAGATGCTTGAGAGAGAGAGATATATGGAGATGCCTGAGAGGGAGAGATATGGAGATGCTTGAGAGGGAGAGAGATATGGAGATGCTTGAGAGGGAGAGAGATATGGAGATGCTTGAGAGAGAGATATAACTAGGAGAATGCTTGAGAGGAGAGAGATATGGAGATGCTTGAGAGAGAGATATGGAGATGCTTGAGAGGGAGAGAGATATGGAGATGCTTGAGAGGGAGATATGGAGATGCTTGAGAGGGGGAGAGAAAGATGGAGATAGATATACTTGAGGGAGATGGATGCAGAGGTAGATATAGTTAAATAAAGATGGAAATAGAGAGCTGGAGATGGATATAGAAATGGAGAGATAGAGATATATATGTTTGAGAGAGGGGGGGGTGCACTGTAGTCTGCAGTGTGCACAGTGGTGGTGTAACCTTCATAGTGGTGAGTTGTGTTCTCTTTCTCTCTCTCTTTCTTTCTCTCTCTTTCTCTCTTTATCTTTCTCTCCCTTTCTCTCTCTTTCTCTCTCCCTTTCTCTCTCTCTCTCTTTCTCTCTCTTTCTCTCTCTCTCTCTTTCTCTCTCTCTCTCTCTCTCTCTCTCTCTCTCTCTCTCTCTCTCTCTCTCTCTCTCTCTCTCTCTCTCGTGGTCCTATCCTCTCCATCCTTGGATCAAACCTAATTGCCTTATAATTCCTATGAGTTGTGATCCCCCCTACAGGTTTAGTGCTCCCAGATTTTTAAATGTCTATATTATTGCCACAATAACCCCCCCTAGTAATCTTATTATGAGGGAACCAAGGGAGCTCAGACCCCCCTCCAAAAATTATAAGTTCCAGGTGACACCTCCATGAACCTCTAAGTTACTTGGCTTAAGTAACAAATTATGTAATTATAGCGATGTTAATAATTCTCAGCATTTGGTGTTTCTTCATTATAATTGAGTTTCATCTTTATTTTACAACCCCAGTGGAAATAAGCCACTGACTTTTAAGAAAGAAAGAAAGATTTCGTTCGGATTTTTAACCCCGGAGGGTTAGCCACCCAGGATAACCCAAGAAAGTCAGTGCGTCATCGAGGACTGTCTAACTTATTTCCATTGGGGTCCTTAATCTTGTCCCCCAGGATGCGACCCACACCAGTCCACTAACACCCAGGTACCTATTTGCTGCTAGGTGAACAGGACAACAGGTGTAAGGAAACGTGTCGAAATGTTTCCACCCGCCGGGAATCGAACCCGGGCCCTCCGTGTGTGAAGCGGGAGCTTTAGCCACCAGGCCACTAAGTTTTATGGTTATTCTGGAGGATAATTTACTTTTGGGGTTTTTTGGAGGATAATTAACCATTTTTAGGGTTATCCTGGAGGATAATTGACATTTTTTAGTTATCCTAATATACTAACCTCTCCCCCAATTGTACCATTAACTAAACACCTGATTATTGTGCGTCTTACACCTAATAACACCTGCCTACCTATGTTGAAAATGGTATAAAATACCCACAAATTGATTAAGATATATACCTGGAAGGTATACCCTTCAGGTATACCAGTTTGCAACAGCTGGGTATCATTATTGTTCAAAAAGTTCGCCTACACAGCAGGTGTCTTCGGTCAGATACAGAGGCAGTAGAGCCTGAAATACTGTGGATAAAATTGAGATTTCCGCATGCATGTCTAAATGTCCTTCACCTCTGTACAGACATTGTATCATGCTGATAAAAAAATACTGTACAGTGGACCCCTGGTTTACGATATTATTTCATTCCAGAAGTATGTTCAGGTGCCAGTACTGACCGAATTTGTTCCCATAAGGAATATTGTGAAGTAGATTAGTCCATTTCAGACCCCCAAACATACACGTACAAACGCACTTACATAAATACACTTACATAATTGGTCGCATTGGGAGCTGATCGTAAACCGGGGGTCCAATGTATTATATTTTTTTCAATGAACCATCTATGTCCCACCAAGGCAGGGTGACCTAAAGAGAAAACTTAAGTTACCCGGTTAAGGGACGGGGGGCTTGTGATACAAGGAACTGGACTTGTCCTCCTTTTTGTTAGCTCGAAGCTTAATGCCTCCCATTTCTCGGGTGCTATGTGACCTCTTATGGGTTAGCCTCCAGCTTCAAATAAAAATTATCAGGGACTGTATAAGCTATATACTTCCTGGGAATGACCATTGCAATATAAAATGCGACGAAACAAAGTTCAGTGACCATAACTTACCACACAAGTATGGAGTTGGAGGTGATGACTGGTGGAAAATGGGAGATGCAAGCACTGGAGGAGACTTGTCTGTTACCAATCCCAGAGGATAACTGGTGTCCTGAGGGAAGGCTGATGCCATTATATAGAGGCAGCCATCATGGCGGCAACTCCTGCCTAGTGCAACAGGTGGCACCACCATACAGTTGCCTGCCATCTTGCACATCTAAAGATTTTTCTTTTTTTTTCCCCTTCATGTCACTAATACATGTTCAGCATAGAACTTGTTGTATTAAGCCTCATGTTTAAAGTCATATATTAAGTTTGTTGGTTTCATGAGCTGTATAATCCCTCTGGAGCACTTTAGGTTTTGAGGCAAGAATATTGATTGGCTAAAATGTGTTTAACCATGTTGTTTAATCCACTTGTCTCCTCTTAACCGCACCCTTCCCTCCGTTGTAGCGCATACATTAGTTTCTCGGTTGAGTAACCGAGTACAGGTGGGTGAAACTTAGAGGTGACAATTGGTGATGCTGGTGGGACCGTGATTTAAGCATGGGAGGCAGTAGGGGTCAAGGGATAGAAATACGAAATATTTTTTGAAGGAAAGTGTGTGTCAAGTGTCTCAATCCTCGTACATGAAACGTGGGTTCCTCTCACCACCATTACTACCCAAATCCATCATCACTGAGCTTATACCAGGTAAAACAAAGAATTGGATAAAAGATTTTATAATAAATTTTATTAAACATTATGGAGTGTATAAACTGTACATAGGTTCTTGCTTTATAAAAGCACACTTGAAAAATGTTATATACTGTATATCAAATGTAAATGGCTGCTTAATATAGTAAAGTATTTAAGAGAATGTCTATACTTCACCATGTAGTATAAAATGAGGTGGAATAGTAATGACTATGACACTTGTATTACCAACTGCTGCTTTCACTAGTAACAAGTTAAAACACCAACTCCATTAACACAGTGAAAACATCACTTGGTGACAGGAAAAGATAAATACAACATTAAAACCAAATGTTAAAAATATCGGAACTTTGGGACTATAAGCCATCACATGGAACTATACATAAAAATCTCACTTCTGAAATTAATATTCAATAATGCATACTGAAAGCACCAACAATATAATACATACTGGTCAAAAACTTTCATGAATCTGCAGTATCTGCAGATCTTACTATGGTCATTCAGCAAATATTAATCTTTGTTTTCATGCCATATTAAGTCAAGAAAATTTTTGACCCAAGTTAATATTACCTTATGTTTTAAAAAGATTGTCTTTGACTAGTTTGAATAAAAAACAAATTGTGCAAGAGGAGGGAGGCTCTTTACTTGTGACATTAAAAATTTTTGGAACCAGAGCAAAGGAGGATTGCTGTATGCACATTTTATTTTGCCAAATACAAAATGATCCTAAATTTGGCAAAACATTACACTGTGCAGGGATCCTTTTGCTGGAAATGGGACCCCAGCTCCCAAATGCATTTTTTGTTTTGTGTATAAACCCTAACTTTTCAAAATTTAAGGTACTATATTACTTTTATTGAGCAAAATGCATAATTCAACATGATTATCATGTTCTTAACGCTTCAGTTATATAAAATTTAGAAAAGACATCAGATCTGACTACTTGAGTTAATTCAAGTGTATGAGTTTAAACATCACTTTCTGCCTGCAGTTTGCCAATAACATGCCGGACCCAACCCCGTGACATTCTTGGCTCCTCACTCTCGTCACCCTCAGACTGGGTAGTTACAATGGCACAAGATGGCAGTGGTGACCCCCTCTCACTTCCATAAGGACTTGCTGTTCCAAGTGAGGAAGTATTTGGAGATTCAGAAACAATCGAAGGACTTGGAGATAATCTCGGTGGAACGGAAGATGATCTGGTTACAGGCAGAGAGTTACTAGGAGTGCTAAGAGGTGAGAGAGTAATGGGACTTCTAATAATGGGTGCTGGAGTCAAGATGATGGGTGATTTAAGAGTTCGAGAATTCCTACGGCTCTCGTCTCCCCTTTCAGGTGACCCTGTGGATAATGTTGAAGGATCATTTTCATTTTCAGTTTCAACTCTTACTTGGCAGATTTCTAGGTCCTTTCTTCTGTCATCCAAAGTTCTAAGACCATCAAAGTGGGACTGATCTGCTCATCACGGCTAAATTTTGAACATTCTTCCAGATTCTTAAGTTGTTGCATGATCAAGTTCCCACAAGCTCTACCTTTCTTTGTTTTCACACTGTCAGGTTTAGCAGGAACAGGCGGTGGCACTTTCTTTGGTTGCGGGGAGGATTTGCAGCTGTTATTGGCAGTTTCTGTTGATATGATTGTGTTATTTTCACTACCCTTCGAGCCATTTTTTTCTATTAATTCAGATAATCTATTCACTTTTAGAGATAATGAGAGAGGTGATTTTGTTGAAAAACGAGGTGAAGACCTAACTGAATTTGTAGCTTTGGTGTTTGGACTAGTAGATGATTTATAATATAAACTAGCTGGAGGTAACTCAGTCTCATCTGGATCACTGTAGATGGCGCTGTCTCTGAAAATTTCAGTTTCTAGGTTTTCTATTGCTTCAAAAGATCTTTCATAATAGCTATCTGCTGAAGCGTCACTTTCCAAAGAGGGAGATTCTTGATTCTCCTCATTTTCCTCCTCCACATTAGCCATGTTAGAGGTTTCTACACCATCTATTAACTTGGTATCACGACTGGAGGAGGATGAGGAAGACGTGAGGACAGAAGATGAGGATAGAACAGAATCAGGTCTGAGGTCTGATTTGGGTTTCTGCTCCATGGGTCTAATTCTTGGTACTGCATAATCAGAAGGCTCGTTCGTTCCTGCCAAACGAGCCCCGATGCTGGAACTACCTTGTTTGTAAATAGGGAGGGCATAAATATTTTCTGTAGAAGACTTGCTAGAAGTCTTATCAGCATCTTCAGCTCTTATCTGTTTAATTCGCTCTTTCAGTGTTTTTGAGCATTGTCTTGCCATGTTGTAAACCATTTTGCTGGCTTTTTTATCCACATTTTTATCAAGATCACTGTCCATTGATAAGTTAAAGACAGAACCAGATGGTTCTGATATACTTTTATTTCTTGGGCTAGTGATCTTACTGAATACGTTCTTGATTGTAGACTTATTGTTCGAGGACTTGTATATCTTATGCTCAGGGTGGATGCTGAGAATGTTGTCCATACTCATGTGGGGAGTCATAGAGTAATCTGTCATATTATCCTCGGTATCGTAAGGAAAACGCTCATGAGTATGACCTGGGGTACGAGGCTGGTTTAAGTAATGCTCGAGGGCACTCAGGCTTACTTCATTTGAGTTATAAAATGCTATTGTTACAGGACGTCCTCGATTTTCCCGCGGACTACCATGGCGTTCTTCACGGACCCAAACATTTCCTTTGGAGGAGGTAGCGGGAGCTGTATTTGGTTGAGTTGAGGTTTGGGAAGGAGTTGCATAAATGCTATCAGTAACACTGTCGAGACATTTGTCAATGGAGAACGACTGAGCACGTCTTAATTTTGGTCTCTCCATGTTTGTTGGAGAAGAAGCCGGAGAAAGTCGTGACTGCTGTAATGTATTACTCTGTCTTTTCTCTGGACTACGACCTCTTATAGTACTCCAAATATTCATTAAATTATCATAATTGGAGTTCACTTTCTTAATATTGGGAGTCTTTTTGAAACTAAGATCAGATGACGATCGTCTAACTGGTTTGGACTTCTTTTCACTGCATAATGATTTATTTTCATTTCCTTGAACAGAAACAGCACTACTGTACACTGACTGACACTCACTACTAGAAACATTGGCACTTTCGTTGTTTGTGGCACATTTATTATCAGCATTAACACCATTGAAATAAAAGTCCACATAATCACCTACATCTTCATGCCTTAGAGTGTTACCACCGTCTGAACTTGCATAGGAAGTACTCCCCCTAAATGCACTGTCCTCGTTTTCTGTATCAGATGTTTCATAATGGAACGGTTTCTTTCTTGTTAAGTTGCGACGTTGCTTGCTTAGTAGTAGTTTCTGCAGTTGCAGGTTGTGCTGCAACAACTGACTCACAATTTCTTCAAGATTCTCTCCGTTTTCTGTATCCTCCTCTGCACCTGCTTCATCTTCTCCATCCTCGCGTTCATATTCTGACACGGAAAGACCATCCGTGGACACCTGCAAACAAACAGAATCTGTCACAGTATTTTATTTTTAATGTTCTGGCTGTCTCCCACCAAGGCAGGGTGACCTAAGAAGAAAAACACAAGTTTTTCTTTTTACATGTGGTAATTTATAGAGGAAAAGGGGTTACTACTCCCTTGCTCCCAGCATTTTAGTCGCCTCTTATGACGTGCATGGCTTACAGAGGAAGGTTTCTCCTCCACTTACCCATGGAGAGTGTTACTGTATTACTGCTTCTAAATATTAATATGGTTAACCCCTTTTTTAAATATGATAATGTTTTGATAAATCTAAAAATTAAATTTTGAATAAATTTGTAGACAATCTAATGCTAAAAAAATATTAACCAAAATATAGTACAGTAAAACCTTTATTTGTTTGTCTGGCTACAAATTCTGTCCATTAAAAGTCAATTAAATCAGAATTGTCTGTTATTGCTACAGTCCACTGGGTAAACTGATTTCAAATTTAACAGACTGAATCAGTTAAATTCAGAATTATCCATGTGTTACTACCATGGAGAAACAATCTTCCACGTGTTATTATCATGGAAAAAACTCTCATCATTCAGATTTAAACCAATTGCATTAGAGTATATCCCCCTCTTCCCGATTAATTCATTAAATCATCAGTCATGTCATAACTGGAAACTGATTTATATTATTAAATTACAACGTTAGTAAGTAAAAAAGCCGCTAGTTTACCTCGGGGGTCAAAGGGCTTATTGGAATTGATGACATGAAGTCACTAGTTGGGTCACACGAGCTTGACTGAGGGGTATCTGGGTCATCTATTGGTATTCGACAAATAGTTAATGACTCTCGGCTTCCAATTCCTGGCTCTGACCTCCGTCGACCCCACATGGACAGTTTCAGCTGTAGAGAGCATTAGTACAATACAGTATTATTATAGATGGTAGAATTACCGACAGTATGACAGGTAAAAGGACACAAGTGCAACTAATGTGACATTTTATTGTGGCAACGTTTCTCACTCCAGGAGCTTTATTAAGCCGTAATGACTAGATAAAGCTCCTGGAGAGCGAAATATTGCCACAATGTCACATTAGTTACACTTGTATCCTTTTACCTATCACAGTATTATTATACACTTGTCTATTATCATGAGGCGCTCTATGTTTACAATAAAAATTATCAGTTTTGATTAAAAGTGTGATGGTCTACATATTTTGGCCTAAAAATGAAGTGTCAGAAAATGCCTACAACTACTCTAAAACATTGAAAATTCTAGTAATATAGATTTTTGTGGACTTTTCAAATGATTTTATAGTATACACTGGACCCCCGGTTTACGATATTTTTTCATTCCAGAAGTATGTTCAGGTGCCAGTACTGACTGAATTTGTTCCCATAAGGAATATTGTGAAGTAGATTAGTCCATTTCAGACCCCTAAACATACACGTACAAACGCACTTACATAATTGGTCGCATTGGGAGCTGATAGTTAAGCGGGGGTCCACTGTATTAAAAAGTTGAAAAAATCTTAAAAACCTTTGGCTTTTCTGCAGACGCAGGTGCTGATATTGTCGAGGTCTTTCTCTCTAAATCTTCATCCTCTGTGTCTCGAGTGCGACTTACGCTGCGACTGCGTGCCCCTTTCTGTCAGGCAAAATTGAGAAATAAATGTGATCCATTATAATACACTTTTTTTAATACAATACTAATAATTCCAAAATACTGAGCAGTACTCTTCAGATCCTCCTCACTTAATGAAAGTTCAACTTGTGATATTTTGACTTTATGATAGCACAATGTACTGTAAAAAAATTTTTTTGTATTGTACAGTACATTTATTGATATGATAAACTTGTATTCAGTATTTACTTTTCATTACTGGCATTTAGTTACAGTAATTGTTTGTTTATTTATTTATTCAGTGACAGTTATTTATCATACATGTATTTGTATTCGACTTAGGGTGGGTTCTTCGGAACGTAACCCCAAAGTAAGTCGAGGAGCACCTGTATTCTGTATAAATCTCTGACATACACAGGGTATCACCCACCTCTTCCTTCTCCTTCCTTGCCCGGCTGGGACGCCTGAGGCGTAGCCGTGTGTTAAGTACTCCTTCAGATGATCTACGTCTATCACGATCAACCTTCCTCTTCTCCAGGTACTCGGGAGCATGGTGGGCGCGGCGTCCACTGCTACGACCTTCACTCATGAGCATATCTGCAAGATGTGAATGTAAGAATCAGATTATTTAGTCTTAAAATACAGTTACTATAATTATATTGTACATACGTAATGCAATCTAGCTCCTACATATAAAAATGTAAATCTAGTAATGTACTGCAAACTATTTTAATTATGATCAGTATACTAAGTTACAGTATCATTACTGTTACTAAGAATTACAGTATCAATATTGTTTTTATTATATGCTATAATTTTGTCTGTTTCAGCTGACTGCAGCATCCTGACTCCATTAAAAGTAATATAATACCTTCTGGTTTACTCTGGCCAAGCTCCATGACAAGTTGACGGGCATGTGCAGGTATGTTGGCACTGTAGTTCTCGAGGATTACCCGCTTTAACTGTAGTGTCCATTCCCTCTTTTGCTCCAAGTTACGAGCCTGTAATTAACAAAGATAACACATAATATGAGGCGCTGCATGGACTTATACAAAGTGCAAAACTTGTGGGTCGTACAGTGCTTGGAAAATGGTAGATGATCTGAGGAGAGTGGCTTTGATTCCTTCAGTGAAGGAGGTTAACCAGGAGTCACAACTCAAGTTTGTTTCAAAATCATATACAGTTATTACCTGTGTCATTTAAGGTATCAGTTGGTATAAACCTTGGTAATAAATACCGACAATTTGGTTTAGAAAAAAACATAAGCAAGCACTAGGACATATTTATTAGAAAACGTTTCAGTCCAGAGACCTTGATTACTTATCATTTAAAACCAGTTAGGGATTCAAAACCCACACAACCCGCACATAGAATGAAAGTTTATTACAATGTTTTGGCCCAACTTGAACCATTAATTGGTAAATAATTACTGGTCCAAGTCGGACTAAAATGTCTTCATAAAGTTTCTTTCTCCTATGCACGGATTATTTGTATATTGTTCCAGTCAAGGTACAGTGGACCCCCGGTTAACGATATTTTTTTCACTCCAGAAGTATGTTCAGGTGCCAGTACTGACCGAATTTGTTCATAAGGAATATTGTGAAGCAGGATAGGGCCATTTCAGACCCCAAAACACGTACAAATGCACTTCATAATACACTTACATATTGGTCGCATTCGAGGTAATCGTTATGCGGGGGTCCACTGTATGTGTCCTTGTATAACCAATGCTTGTAGTAGACCTTAAATTTTTTAAGGGTGGATGTAAGCCAGAGAAGCCCCGGTCAGATGACCAAAAGCTCAATGGAAGATCATCATCTAAGACAGCATCAGAAACTTGTCTGTTCTACGAACCTAACCTGTGCCATTTATGTTCTTAGGGATTCAGAAGTTGAAACTTCGATAAACTTCTAATCTGTTTTTACTGTTATAAGATGTTTAGTTCATGGCTCGCATCAGTAACTGGGAGAGCTACAACCCACCCCAGAGTTATAGCTCCCGTCACTGACCTTTGGTTTATAGGACGCTGGGTAGGTTTTGGAGACATTTTATGGAAAAAAAATGCGTCTCATAAGCCGCGAAATATGGTATACTGAAAAAGATGTTCTGAAGTGATCAGGCTTAGCTTAAGAATAGTATACTGAAATATAGTTAGGCATTCTGAAGCAGTGAAACTTACCTCAAGAGTATACTGGAGTCTTGGATTATCGAAAGGGATGATGTGGAAACTGAGAGGTTCACCAGGAACAGATTCAATTAACATCAAATTGGAACACTGTAAACAAAATAAAAAGCTTTTGTCAAAATAATTACAAAATTTATGTGGGACTGAGCAAGGATTTTATATCTGAAAAATTGCAATCTTTGCAGATGTGAAAAAATTTAACAAGGTTTGGAAGTCTTTATCTAGATTTTAGGAAAAATATCAAATGGGGAAGTGGAACAGACTTCTTCCTCCGTAAGCCAAGCGTGTCGTAAGAGGCGACTAAAATGCCGGGAGCAAGGGGCTAGTAACCCCTTCTCCTGTATATATTACTAAATGTAAAAGGAGAAACTTTTGTTTTTCCTTTTGGGCCACCCCGCCTCGGTGGGATACGGCCAGTGTGTTGAAAGAAAGATCAAATATAGATATTTAAGTTGAAGTTCCCTTTAAGACGGAACTTGGTAAGTTCCTAAACTTAGTTTGACGAATAGCCAGGCTGTGGTGATTGCATGCAGCCAGCCCAGTAACCTGATTGATATAGCCATGAACCTGACCTGGTATAGGACCAGGCTGCGGAGCACTGACCTCCAGAATCATCTATGGATAAAGCTTAGGGTAGTTAAGGGGAATTACCAATGACACCCATAACTGTCTTCAATGGGGAACTTTATGAATTTCTATAACTGGCTCCTGATCAGCTTGGCTGTGGGTGCCTACAGTAGACCATGTGCTACTAGCACTAACATTTTATCATTTCATTCATGGTAAGAGAGCTAAACCCATATGGGTCATACTGTGCCTGGTAGGCAAATGGGTTCAAAGGAAATGGAAGATAGATTCAATTCCTTTGATTAAGAGCCCCTCTCACTGGCATCAAGGCCACCTCTCTTGAGAGGGATAGGAGCATCAGCCTTATTGATCAGACTGTCATCTAGGGAGGTGACTGTGGGATGGCACTACAGGGGAAGTGACCCCCCCCCAACCCCCAGAGTCAACAACCATCTTAGGGATTTCATTGATTTTCTTAGAAGCTAAAGGAAGTGGAAAGCTTGAGATATTTGTGATTATTATTATATGTACAATAGAACACTAAACCCACATGAGTCATTTAGTGTTGATTTTTTAATAATCTTGATAAATCTTATCATGTCACATCATGGGTGACACCATTAGGTGTCCTCTGACACCTTATGGTGACAGCCACCCATTCATTTCCTTGCCTTAACCTGACTGACCAAGCAAGTCCTCTTTATATATTTTTATAAGATTAAGATTGGAGTTCATCAGTAAGATCCCCTCAAGGGAGGTTCCTTGATGCTGGTGAGGGGCTCTTGATCTAGGGAACTGGATCTGTGCTCCAGGTTCCCTGAATGCCTCCCCCCCCACACACACATGTGCTGTATAATTCTATAGGTTTAGCTCTCCCCCATGATTATAATCATCATCAGTAAGATTTATGAGGTGAAAGTGTTGAATGATGATGAAAGTATTTTCTTTTTGGGGATTTTTTCTTTTTTGGGTCACCTCTGCCTAGGTGGGAGACTGCCGACTTGTTGAAAAAAAAAAAATTAGTTATGTAGGTGTTGTTTTCAAGCGATCTTTCATAAGCTGTCAATGATCCACGAGGGTTTAGCACTTCTCATAGCCAGTCGTTGTTCATATGCAAGATGCATTTGCCAAGCAAATTAAGAGTAAATAAACAGAGCAATGTGTATCTTTGAAAAAATAAACAACAGAATTTTCATGAGAAAAAAGGTTAAGTTATGGTCACATCAGCTATCCAATTACTGGCCAGACCCAGTGGTACTTAACCAGAGTGAATGACAAGCATGTTATGACTGTACAGTCACAGGAATGTGACACAGCCACATTATACATTTCATGGCATTAGCATTAAGATAATGCAGATTTAAATGTATGAATTTGACCTCAGGAAGGTTCTGGTGTGTAATTTATACAAACCAGAAGTGAATCTCTGTAAACATGATGCTAGTGAAGGACTCGTCATCCAAGAATTAGTCCCCCTTCCTTGGATCAAACCTGATTGCCCATTTGACATATGTAAGACCTCTTATGGGTTTAGCACTTTTCTATGAATATGATAATGTGAATGTAGGCATCTACCCGAGAAGGGCAGTAATAACCCACTGGATCAGGCTTGTGCTAAGAAGAAACAACCATGTTGCAAACCTTAGCCATACTGACTGCGCTTGTTTTTGCGTGTGTCATGCTTTGAATTTCCGTATTCCATCCCCTTTTCCTGGAAAAAAATCAATAACTGAAATTTCTTCTTAAAACTCATTGCAGTTTTAAAAAGCCTTCTGGAAAGTAGATGTGATTTGGTATTTTAGTTGAGATACAGTAGCTGTTGTAATTGTGGAAAACTGCTGAATGAGTGTACACGTACTGTATATGCGCATTATTACCGCACACACTGTTGGGAGGCAATGAGTGAAATCATTGTGAGGTGATGTGAATGAAATCATCAGTGAGAAATCATGGGTTGGGTGGTGAAGCTATGTAGTAGGTAAACTGGTTTCTTACGTTAATAAACTATCTGACTTTATCAGCACATTTGTCCAGTTTCTGTATAATGGTCAAAACTGTCCCTGTATAATAGTTTGGCGAGGCTAGATGTTCCTTGGTTGTTTTCTTTAGTACTCTGTACTTTAATTACAGCTACTTTTAGCCATCTGGTACCGTCCCTTTCACTGTTGAGTTTGGCATCTTATTGTGTCATAAGGTTTGAATTTTTATTCTGCTGAACATGTTCATTGGTGTGCATTTGATAAGCATGTGTGTCATTAAATTTTGATGCTTAGATTATGTAAATTCTTACCCAGTGTTCTATTCTAGTGAAATATTTCACCACAAGAGGACACATTTCCTATAGTGGTTTTGATACACAGTATGTAGAGAGACCTGTAGGACATGGTAGAAATTTAAAGACCTTAGAGCATGGCAGATACCAGACTCATCATAGAAAAGGATAGAATTACACAAAACACCATTGAACAGAACCAAGGCACTTTAGTTTAGCCAGACCACTTGTCTACATTACTGGGACACTTTGTGGTGCACCTACCTGACCCACAAGTCAAATATCTTTGATTACACTTGCCTCAGTAGGAATATCACCTGCTTCTTGGTATTATTTATAAAGCTCTACATAGCAACATTGTCATGACCTGCATTTGTTCTTAGGTTAGCTCCAGTTCCTTATAATAAATCCTTATCACTAGCACGAGATGTAATACTGTATAGAGACTAATGATGTACGGGAGATGGATCAGTAAGTTTGTCAAACATTGAATAATTTTAAGTAAATTTATTAGAAGATGAAAGCATACCATTATATGGGTTTTGTACATTAGAATGTTTTCTTCCTTCTTTTTGGCAATGAGGATCATTTTCTCAAAGAGAAATATGTGTCTGAGTCCCTTAGCTCCACACATCCTGAAGGTGCCTTCTGCTGCTAGCTCCCCAAATGTAGTCAAGTCTTCAAACTGTTGAGAGAAAGAGAAATTTACTTGGTATAAACCTTGGTAATAAATATCGACAAGTTGGTTTAGAAAAACATGTAAGCAAACACTATAACATATTTATTAGAAAATGAGAAGTGATCAAGGTCCCAGGACCGAAACGTTTTCTAATAAATATGTTATAGTGTTTGCTTATGTGTCTTTCTAAACCAGAAATTTACTTAAACATAAGAAACTTTGTTTTCTTGCACAATTGCGCAACTGAATATAACATCAAATGACTTTTAAAGGGAAAAGAATACCTTGATGTTAAAGGACTCATGATTCAAGGAGCTGAGGTACCGTCCCATTTCTCAAATATTACTTTATTACTAACTCTATGGATTTAGTACTTAGTTGTGATTGTAATAATATGGATTTAGTGCTCACTTTCCCACAAGATTTAATTGTTTTCATTGGGAAATGTTAAATCCATGAGATTCATACAGCATTTGGAATTTAATCACATTTGATTCAAGTATGTTGTGGGGTATCTCTCATTCTCCCAATCGAGGGGCCTCTCACCAGTATCTATGCACTCTCCCTTGAAGAAAAAAATCTAATATATTAATAAATGCCAATAACATTTCTTCTGGTTAACTAAACTTACTTGCCACCCATAGAGGAGGGATTGTATTTCTTGCACTCTAACTGCATGTTCATGTCGTCTCTTCATGTCATTTATGTGATGAGCCATTCCTGTCATAGCTGAGAGTGCATTCCATATTTCAGAGTATCCACTCCAGTCCTTCTCGAAATGCTTGACAATGTTACCGAGAAGTAAGTGATACTTGAGAATGCGCTGTACTGGCTTGAGGAGATAGGAACCTAAAGGTAGTGTGTGGCTGAGTGCCAGCTGCCGCTCACGGAAGGCTCTCACCGAAGCTTCCCCTCGCATCAACTCGGTGAGTACACATACTGTTCTGCAAGATATTTCACCTGTTACCTAAAATTATCCAAACTCCCAAAGTTAGGCCTTTCCTTGGGTCAGACATGATTACCTCCCATTTCTCAGGTGCTCAATGAACTAAAAGTTTATTGCTTCTCCATTAATAAGTCATACTATTATAGTCATGTAAGCAATGATCAGGTTTGATCCAAGGAAAAACTGCTACAATTGAAGTAATGTAATAGCTTAAACCTGCATAATATTTCTTTGAGATGGCGATGACCAGGTGAGACAAGTATTACATTAAATAAAGAGGAACTAGTAGTAACCTATTTCAGACATTTACAAATAAGCCGCACTTACTGGAGAACACTTTCATAGTGTTGTAACTTGAAAATGATTGAGGACAGACCAACGTCTGAAATATCCTCTTAAGTTAGAATTATTTGTCAATTGCTCTAACCAGTAGTATTGTTACTTTCAAGCATGATAAATTTACAATGACAGTTACCTGGGATAATTGGTACAATACTGAGTGTAGATGGCAAAGCCATTATTGTTGCGGACAAAGCAGCGGGCAACTGCAACCGGGTCCACACCACATACCTCCAGCTCTGACAGAAAACCCCTGAAAGTGATATAGAATTCAATGTTAAAATTTAAGAATTTTTTTTTACCCTTTCACTATATAAGGGTTGGCTGTGAAAGAACAAAAATGTGGGCTAACTATCTTGTAGAAGAAATTAATAACCTGAAAGCTAATATTTCCATAAAACATTTAGTAAAGTCTGTAAGTACTAAGTGTGTTTTAGGGGTAGCATACAAAGTGCTGTAATCAATACATTTTTCACTAAATATTAGGCATTTCTGCTGAAGTTAGTACAGTGGACCCCCGCATAACGATCACCTCCGAATGCGACCAATTATGTAAGTGTATTTATGTAAGTGCGTTTGTACGTGTATGTTTGGGGGTCTGAAATGGACTAATCTACTTCACAATATTCCTTATGGGAACAAATTCGGTCAGTACTGGCACCTGAGCATACTTCTGGAGTGAAAAAATATCGTTAACCGGGGGTCCACTGTGTTGTCATTTCAGTACAGTGGACCCCCGGTTTACGATATTATTTCATTCCAGAAGTATGTTCAGGTGCCAGTACTGACCGAATTTGTTCCCATAAGGAATATTGTGAATTAGATTAGTCCAATTCAGACCCAACATAATGGTACAAACGCACTTACATAATTGGTCGCATTAGGAGCTAATCGTATAGTGGGGGGGGGGGGGTTCCACTGTATTTGAAAAAAATTATTTGCTTGGTAAATAATACAGATGAAGTCCATAACTTTTCAAAATTTTCAGGAGCTTTTCATGTAAAAAGGGAAAATCTTAAATTTAAAATGTCATGCATCCTACTGCATTATTATATATCAAGGGAAGCGCTAAACCCGAGATTATACAGCGCCTGGGGGGGATGTGGAAGGCATCAGGCTTAAATTTGGGGAACTGGAGCACAGATCCAATTCCCTAAATCAAGAGCCCCTCACCAACATCAAGGAACCTTCCTTGAGGGGCATCCTACTGCAAATCTTTGCAATTTTGTTTTAAAAGGTAAAACTAACCTATTGAAAGCATAAATCTGCTCGATGTTAGAAAAGAGATCATCAACATGGTGTTGGGAGATGCCAGGCTCAGGATGGCGCCTCCAGTACTCTAAATAACCCTGCAAAGATAATTAGTATAAGATACGATCCATACACTGAAAACTACAGTATTTAATCACTAGATTAATCAGATTATTTCTTGGGTAGCATTAAAATTGGGTTGGGCAAATGTTTTGTTAGTGGGATGGATTGTAAAGGACCTGCCTAGTATGGGCCAACAGGCCTGCTGCAGTGATCCTCCTTTCTTATGTACTGTATTTTCTGGCATATAAAACGTGTGTTTCTAAGCATTTATACCCCTCATGGGAGGTTCCTTGACACTGGTGAGGGGCTCTTGATCTAGGCAATTGGAGCTTTGCTCCAGTTCCCTGAATACCTTCCACCCCCCCCCCCCCCCACAGGTGCTGTATAATCCTACGGGTTTAGTGCTTTCCCGTGATTATAATAATGAACATTTGTAATATAACATTAGTAAACAATTGCTAAAGCATAATGAAAGGTCTACTCTTGACCCTGACCTCGAGTATACAAGGCAAAGAGTGATTTTCCAAGACTTTTTTGTGGTAAAAAAAATTGCACCTTATATGCCAGAAAATACAATAGTTTAATATAAAGACGCATTTATTTTACGCTGTAAGTTTCAGTAGAGGTTACAACCCATCTTACATAAAGTTAATCATATATTAATAGTTTACCTTTAAATAAATCAGGTATAGGAAACCTACAGTCTATAATTATGGTATAATCAACAGTATGATTTAACATTTGTTTTTTAAAGAAATTTATAATTTTTGAGCTGTATAGCCCTTGTGGCTTAGTGCTTCTTTTTTGATTATAATAATAATATAATTTTTGATCTAATGTGACTTTTTTATTGGCAGTGAACCACAGGCACGAGCAAGAGTAATGGATACAACAAGGTTAGTACTGGCCAGTGTTTGGGTAGACAGATGAAAGAGAATGGCTCCTCCCACTGCAATATTCATTTCTGTTGAGCACAATACAAACATCAAGAAAGTGTGGCTTTGTGCACTTGACACGAGTGATAAGAAGCTTATAAGTTTCGAGGTGATTCACTTATTCACCAGTTGATCAAGACATTGATCATCTTCATAGTGTGATTAACGTTGATACAGAGTTACCTGTAATTGCCACGATTTTGACAGCCTTGTCGCACTTTGTTCATTATAACGGTTTTAGGTTCAAGGATGAGTATAAATAATTGTCTGGGCTAGTTATAGGCTCATCTCTCAGTGTAGTACTTGCCAATTTATATATGGAGGACCTAGAATCCAGATAGATCCTCAATAACTTCCCCAAGTCAGTTACATGCATGTGGTACGTTGATATTTTGATCATTATATCCAAGAATCTAGATGGAGGTGCTGCTTCAGAAAATTTTTAGCCAGTTTTAATATTGTGTAAAACAAGTATATGTATATAAAAAGAAAATTTATAAATAAAAAAAATATTTTTTACTTGCCTAAATTGTTATAGTTGAAGTTTGATCCATTAATATAAAAATGAAATCTGTTCTACTTTAAATGAATAGATTAATAATTCTCTTCATGACTGTTGAGGAGATTTTTCTCCATTGAAAGCAATACAAGTGTAATCTTTTAGGATTCATAGCGATCCTTAGAAAAGTTCTGGCTCTGATATAGTCGTGGGAATTGTCAAGAGGACTTTCATCAGTTTTCTATTTTTACCAAGAACATCTATATTGTTTTCCAAGATAAATTTCAGTAGTAATATTCATGCATAATAGAATTATAATAAAAATTTTTAATTAAGTTTCAAGCTTCTCTTTATCAATGATGGGATATACTTCAGTGGTCAGTACTCTTATGTAGCAGTTCAAACTAGTGAAGCTGTTCTTGTTGAACAATTTAACAGGTACTAAGTGTTTAGTGGAAGAATATCTGTCTATTATATCAACACTGGTCACAGACCGGGCCGCGGGGGCGTTGACCCCCTGAACTCTCTCCAGGTAAACTTCTATGGCAACTGGATGTGTGATGCAGCTCTCTCACTACCAGTAATACCTATACATGTACTATGGTACTCCATCAAACTTAATTTTAATCTCATTTCAACAAAAATAAAAATTAATTCGCTTATACATTATACAGATTTTTCCTATATCTGTCAGTTGCAAATTATTTTAGCATAAGGTTGAAGTCATACGTCTGGCAGTACTGCTGCCACTGTGTAAATGACATCAAGGCTGGAACCTACTATTAAATTTATACGAGAGAAGGGCTATCATTTCTTGATATTCTGTTTCCTGGTGAAAATAAAGTATGGTAAACCTACCTACATGAACAATCTTCTCTCACCAGAACTAAAAGATAAATAGTTGAAGGATTAATGCACATACATCACCCATTCTTTTAGTTCATTACAGGAAACGTAAAGAACAAATAAAGTTGAAGCCTCTAAGTTATATTGTTTCAAAAATTTTGACAGAAAACTAATTAAAATATCAACCAGCTCATCAATTATATTAGAAACCTAGTATAAAAAGCCAAGAATACCTCTGGCATGAGTATACACTATACCATGTGGGGGAAACAGCCAGATCTCTGGACATTAGGATCAGAGAACACAAAAACATTTGCAGTAATAACCATAAAAATACATGGATGATGTTAGACACCTCTTGAGGGTAGACGGTGAAAGTTCATAGAAGCCGCCCTAATTGCAGTCAATAACAATATCCATCAGAAGTCTATTAGTTAAACTATCTCCAAATTGCTACCCAACAGTATATTACCTATTCTGGAGACCATTATAACACTGTTAACAGGTCCTTCTCTAATCCAACCAGTGCCACTATATATACTCATTTTCTCTATCAGGACTGGAGAAGTTTCCTTGAACTGTATATAGATGTCTTTTTCCCACATCTTGTCGGTATCACCAAACCATTTCTCATTAAGCTTGACCAGAAAGTGGCAAAAGAAAAAAATTTAGTCCACCTGAGTTTAACACATTAAGGTGTCGTGGACAGATAAGATCCTGGGTGCCAGGAGACCCACCTCTTCCTGTATGACCCTTGTGGGTGTAGTGCTTAGTTCTGATTGTAATAAAGAATAATCACAATACACAGTCTTGTGAGGTTTCACTCCGACTTGCACTATGTACAAGTCTGAGCGAAACGTTGTCATGAAAGTTTCTCCTACGTGCGGGTTATTTGTATATTGACCGTAGTAATAAGACCCTCACTCAAGTCCTACATCTCATCCCTGACACTACATAGTTTCTAGGATCCCTTCCCTCCATGTTGCTACGAGAGACAGTAGGTATACCTCTGATATGATAAATGGTTGAAAACCGACAAGATTGATGGACTGAACACATAGACTCCAGGCTGAGGGACTGATTACCTCAAACTCCTCCTCTCACACCTTTCTCATTTGTATTGGACTGATGAAGCCACTGTGTGACAAAACATTTCTTCAATTTTGATCCCCATAAGTGTCTCAGTCTTTATACCAAGGACCCCAATGGAAATAAGTCACTTTGTTTTAGGTTATTTTATGTATGATTGTACTTGTGTGTATCTGTGCCTAAATAAACTTATTGATGTGTTCAGAGTCCTTTTTTTACTCGTGGAGCCCAGCCTATCATAGACCAGGTGGCAGCAACATAAGTTGTGCAAGAATGGTGTATAATACTGACAGGATGAAATTAAGACACATGTGCAACATCTTTATTGTAGACGTTTCGCCATCCAGTGGCTTTATCAATACAAATTCCAGGACATGAAGACAGAAGATGAGGTAATCAGTCCCTCAACCTTGGAGTAGGTGCGAAGAGCACCTTAGTCGTGGAGATTCTGATGCAGAAGCAGGTTAGGTTCGTCAGGAAACAGGACAAATGTTTCCTGACGCAGGTCTTAGTCAGATGATGACCCGCCTTTGGAGCTTTTGGTCATCTGACCGAGGCCTTCCGCTGGCTTACCGGTCCACCCCTTTAAAAATTATGGTCATTTATAACCATTGTCTGTCTATATAATGCAGAAGCAAGGAGCCTTGCGCTTATATAGTAACGTCAGGTGTAGCAGAGGAGGGCATAGTCACTGGTAGGCGGGATTCCCCAGTGGAAGTAGGTCCTTCCCAAAGAGATAGGTTAGTAGTCGTGAAGTTATGTCCTGGAATCTGTATTGATAAAGCCACTGGATGGCAAAACGTCTACAATAAAGATACCCAGATGTTGCACATGTGTCTTAATTTCACCTTGTCGGTATTATATACCATTCTTACACAACTTGTCAGACACTGCAACATCATGGAATCTTGATTCTGAGGACATGTACATAACCTTCACGACAACTACCACTAACCCATCTCTTTGGGAAGGACCAACTTCCACTGGGGAATCCCGCCTTCGGCTGCTACACCTGACGTTACTATATAAGCGCCAGGCGCCTTGCTTCTGCATCAGAATCTCCACGACTACGGTGCTCTTCGCACCTACTCCAAGGTTGAGGGACTGATTACCTCATCTTCTGTCTTAAAGTTATGTCCTGGAATTTGTATTGATAAAGCCACTGGATGGCGAAACGTCTACAATATTTTCATCTTGTCGGTATTGTATACCGTTCATGTACATCACTACTGTATTCCCAGCATCCCTCCCTGAAGTGTTGGGGGTCAACGCCTCCCAGTGGATAACCTGATTAATTATACTGTTGATGCAAGCAGCACAGCCTGGTTGACATCAGAAACATCACTACTTCTCATTCCCAGTGGCGAGACTAGGTATTAGGCAACAGTAACATCACTATCATTCCCGTAACCCTCCCTGTCATGGTGGTAAGAGACACTAGTCAGCAGCAACATCAATAGTCGTTCCCTGCAATAAAGGAGCCAGAGAGACTGTAGGTAGCAGCAACATCAGTCAGGTGGAACTAACATGGTTGGCGCCAGACATTCAGTCTCACTAACCCTTACCCTCGGAGGAATGTTCCTCCAGCCACATTCCTCTCTTCTTTCACCAACCCTCATTGCAAGTGCCATTTCAACATGAATGATCCTGCCTCTTTCTAAACCATTTAAAGACTTTACGAAAAATCTAAGTTTGCCAATAAGTACAGCATTCCTTACAAGTTCTCATTAATAAAGGCACCAACCACGAGGCCTCGTCTTGGAGCCACCGCCCACCCCCGGAATTCACATATAACCACATGTTAGATCAACCAGGCTGTGATGGATATGTGGGTCGGTTAGCAGCAATAGCCTGGATGACCAGGCAAAGCATCAGACGAGAGTAGAAAAACTCTCGGAACTCATCAAAGGTAAAGTTGTTGGCGTTAACAGTACATGTCCACAGTCTTCCACCTACACATCACTGTTAATAAACCGTTCACTATTTATCAACTCATTTGCAGTATGTTCTTACAAGTTGGAGAATAAGACACTTGTGCAAGACTGAGGGACTGATTACCTCATCCTCGTATACCACCGTTCTTCTCTGTATTGGACTGATGACGCCACTGGCTGGCAAAACGTTTCCTCAATAAAGATTCCCCAGTGTTGCACAAGTGTCTCATTCTTTATCTTGTGGTTTCTCTAAATTAACATCACGCTCTTACAAGTGTAACTCTCGGGGAATTACACTGGTCGTCTCTCTGGCCTCAAACCTCAATGACTGAGTAACTCTCGGGGAATTACATTGGTCGTCTCTCTGGCCTCAAACCTCAATGACTGAGTAACTCTCGGGGAATTACACTGGTCATCTCTCTGGCCTCAAACCTCAATGACTGAGTAACTCTCGGGGAATTACATTGGTCGTCTCTCTGGCCTCAAACCTCAATGACTGAGTAACTCTCGGGGAATTACACTGGTCGTCTCTCTGGCCTCAAACCTCAATGACTGAGTAACTCTCGGGGAATTACATTGGTCGTCTCTCTGGCCTCAAACCTCAATGACTGAGTAACTCTCGGGGAATTACACTGGTCATCTCTCTGGCCTCAAACCTCAATGACTGAGTAACTCTCGGGGAATTACATTGGTCGTCTCTCTGGCCTCAAACCTCAATGACTGAGTAACTCTCGGGGAATTACACTGGTCGTCTCTCTGGTCTCAAACCTCAATGACTGAGTAACTCTCGGGGAATTACACTGGTCGTCTCTCTGGTCTCAAACCTCAATGACTGAGTAACTCTCGGGGAATTACACTGGTCGTCTCTCTGGCCTCAAACCTCAATGACTGAGTAACTCTCGGGGAATTACACTGGTCGTCTCTCTGGTCTCAAACCTCAATGACTGAGTAACTCTCGGGGAATTACACTGGTCGTCCTCTCTGGTCTCAAACCTCAATGACTGAGTAACTCTCGGGGAATTACACTGGTCGTCTCTCTGGTCTCAAACCTCAATGACTGAGTAACTCTCGGGGAATTACACTGGTCGTCTCTCTGGTCTCAAACCTCAATGACTGAGTAACTCTCGGGGAATTACACTGGTCGTCTCTCTGGTCTCAAACCTCAATGACTGAGTAACTCTCGGGGAATTACACTGGTCGTCTCTCTGGTCTCAAACCTCAATGACTGAGTAACTCTCGGGGAATTACACTGGTCGTCTCTCTGGCCTCAAACCTCAATGACTGAGTAACTCTCGGGGAATTACACTGGTCGTCTCTCTGGCCTCAAAACCTCAATGACTGAGTAACTCTCGGGGAATTACACTGGTCGTCTCTCTGGTCTCAAACCTCAATGACTGAGTAAACTCTCGGGGAATTACACTGGTCGTCTCTCTGGTCTCAAACCTCAATGACTGAGTAACCCTCGGGGAATTACACTGGTCGTCTCTCTGGCCTCAAACCTCAATGACTGAGTAACTCTCGGGGAATTACACTGGTCGTCTCTCTGGTCTCAAACCTCAATGACTGAGTAACTCTCGGGGAATTACACTGGTCGTCTCTCTGGCCTCAAACCTCAATGACTGAGTAACTCTCGGGGAATTACACTGGTCGTCTCTCTGGTCTCAAACCTCAATGACTGAGTAACTCTCGGGGAATTACATTGGTCGTCTCTCTGGTCTCAAACCTCAATGACTGAGTAACTCTCGGGGAATTACATTGGTCGTCCTCTTGGTCTCAAACCTCAATGACTGAGTAACTCTCGGGGAAATTACATTGGTCGTCTCTCTGGTCTCAAACCTCAATGACTGAGTAACTCTCGGGGAATTACATTGGTCGTCTCTCTGGTCTCAAACCTCAATGACTGAGTAACTCTCGGGGAATTACATTGGTCGTCTCTCTGGCCTCAAACCTCAATGACTGAGTAACTCTCGGGGAATTACATTGGTCGTCTCTCTGGTCTCAAACCTCAATGACTGAGTAACTCTCGGGGAATTACATTGGTCGTCTATCTGGCCTCAAACCTCAATGACTGAGTAACTCTCGGGGAATTACACTGGTCATCTCTCTGGCCTCAAACCTCAATGACTGAGTAACTCTCGGGGAATTACACTGGTCATCTCTCTGGCCTCAAACCTCAATGACTAAGTAACTCTCTCGGGGAATTACACTGGTTCATCTCTCTGGCCTCAAACCTCAATGACTGAGTAACCCTCGGGGAATTACACTGTCGTGTCTCTCTGGCCTCAAACCTCAATGACTGAGTAACTCTCGGGGAATTACACTGGTCGTCTCTCTGGCCTCAAACCTCAATGACTGAGTAACCCTCGGGGAATTACACTGGTCGTCTCTCTGGCCTCAAACCTCAATGACTGAGTAACTCTCGGGGAATTACATTGGTCATGTCTCTGGCCTCAATGACTCTGAGTCTCCATTATGCTGGCCGTCTTCCACCGAGGCAAGGTGACCCTCCCCCCGAATACGACCGTTTACATGTCACTCTAACAGTACATATCCCAAAATCAAAATACTATTAATAATCCTTCCATTGCGTGCATCTTACCGCAGGTCCACAACTTTCTTTGTATTGGACTCAAGAAGTCACTATCTGGCGAAACGTTTCCTGAATAAAAACACCCCAACGTTGCAGAAATGTCTTATCAACTTGTGGGCTTTCAAACTATATTTAGCTGTTAGTTTTGATTATAATTATTCAAACTATAACTGTGGTTCACTGGGCCGACATACCTACCTCCACACACACGAACATCACTTTAAACGAAATTTTCTCCTCTCATAGAACCCAAGTCACAATACATAAGTGACGAACTTATATTTTGGATCATTAACTAGCCACACAAGGGCGAAGTGAAGGGAGCCGGTATATATATATGATATGAGGGGGAGGGGGCTGTAGTAGTAGTAGAAAGAGAGGAGGTAGTATAAGTAATGTGATAGTGGCTAAGGTGACAATAAGAAGGGAGTAGTGGTAGTGAGAGGAGAGCAAGAAAGTCGAGTGTTGGCGAAGCCATAATGGAGGTGGTCTAAGAACAGGAGAAAAGCTCAAGGAACATTGCAGGAGAGTTAAGAGGGGCGTGAGTTTCCCTGTCGCCTAATATCATGTTTTTTTCCTTATAATCTACCTTGTCCATAATTATCGCATTTGCTTTGTCTGCTTTCGTCAGGTGAAGTCCAGGATCTGGACACAACTCAGGCCTCTACAACACAACTGTCATCAAAGATTTGTTAACTTATACCATGAATTAAGATCCTGGACTTCACCTTACGAAAGCAGACAAATGTAATAGTAATTATGAATAAGGTAAATTATAGTGGAAAAATAACATAGAAGACAGGGGAACTGACGTGCCCCTTAACGGCCCACAAGAGGATAAAACTCGTAGATCGAGAACCGAAACACCTTCTAATATATACTAGAATTTGCTTACGTGACTTTCTAAACTAATTTGTGGGTATTACCAGAAAAAAACCCATACCACGGGTGGGGTTTGAACCCGTGGTCAAAGAGTCTCAAAACTCCAGACTGTAGCGTTTGCAATCGTGTCATTACGATTTCGTGAGTATTAATTACCACGGTTTATATCATGACAGAACCCATTTAGGCAGAAGAAAGGCGGAGAGGTAAGATAAGGATCAGGTTAAGTCACAAGTATTGTAAAGTTTGGAACATATTTGCCAATGTAATGAGACAGGAAGAGGCATCTACAAAGTCAAAATTGATTTCAAAACATAAGTCATATTCTCTCAGCATCTAAAAGCGCCTTAATTACAATTACACTTATCCAAAAAACTCTTGGGTATTTCTAATTTACCCATTATACCGTGGCCTGGGGTCAACGCCCCCGCGACCAGGGCCTTAACAATAAAACCTGAGACAAGTCTTCAGACATTTAGGTATATTATAGAAACGTTTCGCACGCAGTGGCATCACCAGCCCTATACAGAGAAGAATGGTTGAAGAAAAGGAGGAGTTTGAGTTAATCAGTCCCTCAATCGATGTAATCGACTCCAGGCAGAGGGACAGATTACCTCAAACTCCTCCTGATCCACCACCCACCTCTGACACAGACTTCCTAGCTGACTTCTTGACAGCAATGTAATGATTACACAAACTCTGATTATACCTCCCTTAGCACTCTGTTATACTCTCTAGTCTCGGATTAAACCTTTACACGCCCTATAATAATCTATCACCCGCGTCATACAGGAGCTACACTTGGATCCAAGATTCCCACACCATAACATTCCTATATATTAATGACTGTACGAACACAATGCCCCCAGGTTCGCTGGTGCGAGAGTTGTCAGTTTTACTCGCACGATGATACGTGTGACATCTGATACTACCATGGCTATCAGATTTCCAGAGCACCACCTGCTGACAAGGTCACTCAGACATGTTTCCAGCAGCAGCCCAGACATGTTTCCAGCAGCAGCCCAGACATGTTTCCAGCAGCAGCCCCCACCTCAGACATGTTTCCAGCAGCAGCCCACACCTCAGACATGTTTCCAGCAGCAGCCCCCACCTCAGACATGTTTCCAGCAGCAGCCCACACCTCAGACATGTTTCCAGCAGCAGCCCCCACCTCAGACATGTTTCCAGCAGCAGCCTACACCTCAGACATATTTCCAGCAGCAGCCCACACCGCAGACATGTTTCCAGCAGCAGCCCACACCGCAGACATGTTTCCAGCAGCAGCCCACACATGTTTCCAGCAGCAGCCCACACCTCAGACATGTTTCCAGCAGCAGCCCACACCTCAGACATGTTTCCAGCAGCAGCCCACACCTCAGACATGTTTCCAGCAGCAGCCCACACCTCAGACATGTTTCCAGCAGCAGCCCACACCTCAGACATGTTTCCAGCAGCAGCCCACACCTCAGACATGTTTCCAGCAGCAGCCCACACCTCAGACATGTTTCCAGCAGCAGCCCACACCGCAGACGTCTACCATCACTATACTTAACCAATTTATATTTTATCACACCTCACTCTTGTACGACCCACAACGTAACATACTGCCTACTGTGGGTTTAGAGGTTAACTTTTGATGGTGGTAATAATAACACTGTTAAAACTATTTCACCATCACCATAATGTTTATATAAACCAAGTCTTTCAGCAGACCACAAAAGTAAGTTAAATAAGGATTTCAGTTACTTTGCTCTGGCCTACTTATTTCTTCATTGAAAAACAGAGGCGCAATGAACACACTATGAGAGAATATAGTAAATGTAAAGGGACCAAGACTCAACACTCAATTTATATATAGAAGGGGAGCTAATAATATACCCCCCTTCCCCTGGCTGTCTTTGTGACGGGACTTGATTAGTATGTTTTAGTGTGTTACTACCACTAACACTGTGTTACTACCACTAACACTGTGTTACTACCACTAACACTGTTACTACCACTAACACTGTGTTACTAACACTGTGTGTTACTACCACTAACACTGTGTTAATACCACTAACGCTGTGTTACTACCACTAACACTGTGTTACTACCACTAACACTGTGTTACTACCACTAACACTGTGTTACTACCACTAACACTGTGTTACTACCACTAACACTGTGTTACTACCACTAACACTGTGTTATTAACACTGTGTGTTACTACCACTAACACTGTGTTAATACCACTAACGCTGTGTTACTACCACTAACACTGTGTTACTACCACTAACACGTGTTACTACCACTAACACTGTGTTACTACCACTAACACTGTGTTACTAACACTGTGTGTTACTACCACTAACACTGTGTTAATACCACTAACGCTGTGTTACTACCACTAACACTGTGTTACTACCACTAACACTGTGTTACTACCACTAACACTGTGTTACTACCACTAACACTGTGTTACTACCACTAACACTGTGTTACTACCACTAACACTGTGTTACTAACACTGTGTGTTACTACCACTAACACTGTGTTAATACCACTAACGCTGTGTTACTACCACTAACACTGTGTTACTACCACTAACACTGTGTTACTACCACTAACACTGTGTTACTACCACTAACACTGTGTTACTAACACTGTGTGTTACTACCACTAACACTGGTTTAATACCACTAACGCTGTGTTACTACCACTAACACTGTGTTACTACCACTAACACTGTGTTACTACCACTAACACTGTGTTACTACCACTAACACTGTGTTACTACCACTAACACTGTGTTAATACCACTAACACTGTGTTACTAACACTGTGTGTTACTACCACTAACACTGTGTTACTACCACTAACACTGTGTGTTACTACCACTAACACTGTGTTACTACCACTAACACTGTGTTACTACCACTAACACTGTGTTACTAACACTGTGTGTTACTACCACTAACACTGTGTTAATACCACTAACGCTGTGTTACTACCACTAACACTGTGTGTTACTACCACTAACACTGTGTTAATACCACTAACACTGTGTGTTACTACCACTAACACTGTGTTACTACCACTAACACTGTGTTACTACCACTAACACTGTGTTACTACCACTAACACTGTGTTACTACCACTAACACTGTGTTACTGCCACTAACACTGTGTTAATACCACTAACACTGTGTGTTACTACCACTAACACTGTGTGTTACTACCACTAACACTGTGTGTTACTACCACTAACACTCTGTTGCTTCCCTCTCCTCGTTACTTTTGTGTTTATTATGGTTTAATTATAAAGTCACGAGTGTAGTCTTCTCTTGTATGGGTCAGCTCGTTCAGTAATTACCTACGTACGTTTACAAGGGTCGATTCACAACTCCCACATCTGCCTTGACTCATATCCACCGACTTACTGATTCCTAGAAGTCCCGATCGTCTCTACTTGTGAGTGTTTGTCCACACTACCTTTACCAAGTGTGTGTGTGAGTGTGTGTGTCGTGCCCCTGGGAATAAGTTGCTTATATGATGCCCGCACGTACCTCACACCCTTGTTAAGCCTTCCTGTCTCACCACCATACAGGCACAGCTTGTGCTTGCTAGTGGCTCACACCTCCACACATACCAGCACACCGCCCCAGGGACTCAACCTTACTGCTGCAACAAAAGAATCAAATAACTAGGCACGAGGAGAAGGCTAGGGAAGGAGTCAGGAAGGTACTAACAGCCCCGTGACTAGTTTAACTGGTGACCAGGCTTCACCAGCTGTGGTCTCCTAACACACTTGCTGCAGCATTATTTCGATATCTGATGGTAGCAGGTTGAATATTCTTGGACCACGGATATTGACACTGTGTTCTCTTATTGTGCCCACGGTGCCCCTGTTCATAACTGCGTTTAATTTGCGCTTCCTACCACATCTCTCACACCGGCATATTATGGTAGTGTGTCGATTTGTGGTACCAGTCCCTCCAAACATCATCTTCTCTTGATCCAGGGAGTTACCTTTGCAGCTGTATGAGGTGTTCCCAGTGCTTTAAATAAATTGCTTGTGCTACGTGAGTGATTAACAGTTTGGAGCTGTGCCATTTCCGCCACTGACTACACTAACCACTCCGTAACTATCAAGGGATCATGACCTCAACACACACACAGTTGTCTTCAAGACGGAACTTCCCGTAGTTCATCCACCACGCCAACAACAATACTCCACCACCACCTTGGTAACTATGTACTAAAAGGTTGACTAATTACAGTGGAAGCTACGATACTTACCTCTCACCTGACACACGTCCTTCTGAACTGGTCACAACGTCCAGGGTGACCTATGATAACTTTGTGGTTACAAGGTCCCGTGTGGAAGTTATCACTACAAGGACACACAACTGACAGCTTAACATAAACACTGAAGTCTGTCATTCTCAGTAGTACCGGTTACTGGTAACTGGTACTACTGAGACCATGACACCTGCATCTTGATCCAGCACAGCCAGCTGTTATACACACCTGCATCTTCACCCAGCACAGCCAGCTGTTATACACACCTGCATCTTCACCCAGCACAGCCAGCTGTTATACACACCTGCATCTTCACCCAGCACAGCCAGCTGTTATACACACCTGCATCTTCACCCAGCACAGCCAGCTGTTATACACACCTGCATCTTCTTCACCCAGCACAGCCAGCTGTTATACACACCTGCAGGACTGACTCATCCTTGGTACTGACAACCACTCTTAATAACCCTCGTATATTCCAAAGGCCTTAAATTAGTTTCTAGTCTCGGGTTGGGCTTCCTTGTGTCGATTTGATCACCCAGGTTGTTGATGCTAGCGGCTGGCATAGCTATAAGCACGTAACTCATCCGAGATGGTGCACCAGCGCCGTGCACAACAAACACATACTAAATATCCCTTTACCCCTACAGTTAACAAGTCACAAACTATAAAGAACACTTGAATACACAAAACCAACAGTCAGTAACAGTCAGGTCACAGGAGAGTAACAGTCCCCGGCACACACCCCAGGCCTTTTATTTCACCGGTGGGAAATATAACCCTCCCCTGGGTCTTACCCACGTACAGGATCACGGGCATAAGGCTACTTAATTAAAGTCCCTGACAAGTGCGTCCATGGAGGGGGGTTAACTGGACACAGAATGTGTGCGAAAAGAATAACTGGGAAGGTGAGCAGATGGATTAATTTTGCAACGAAGAGAACCCAAAGGCTCTGCTACAGTGACACGTTATGTTCCCCCCAGTAACATCATAGTGCTGTACACAGCCTCCAAGATCATAAACCTTTGAAGATCTTCGGGAGTTTGATTACTCTCTGAGCCTGGTCATGGGCCGTGCTTGTGTGGTCAACCAGGCTGTTGCTGCTGGAGGCCCGCTGCCCCACATATCCATCACAGCCCCAGTGACCCACTAACATTATTTTTAACAAGGATAAATTTGTTATTGGTAAATTAGACACAATATATACTGTATTCTTATCAAGATTAATGGACTGATTACATCGACTTCTGGCTAAGGGACTGATTACCTCAACTCCATCTAATCTTCACCATTCTTTGTATGGACTGATGAAGTCAATGTGTGGCGAAACATTTCCTCAATAAATATACCTAAATATTGCACATGTGTCTAATTTATCAACTTGTCGGTTCTCTGTACCGTTTATCAGCAATATGAAAGGGAGTTGTCCCAATTCAACGTGTCCAGTATATCGTTCTTGCAGTACCCTGTATCTCAAGTATTATACTTGTATCAGAGTAAGATTATACTTGTATGTCCCCAGGGGGACACTTACCACGAGAATTAATATACCGCCAGAAACTCAGTATATTACAACCTTAATACCAGCCAGGCTATTGGTGTGTCAGGTGAATAAACAGGTACCACTATACTTGTACAATTATACTCTACATCCACCACCAACCTTGTAATTATTGACCAGATATTGAGAGATATATCGTAATCTATACCTGGAAGATTCTGGAGGGACTGGTCTCTAATATTCACACAACAATCACTCCATACGATAGCAAAAGACTTGGCAGGCGATGCAACATACCCCCAGTGACAAGTAGGGGCGTTACTGGTACAATAAGTGTCCGGGGCCCAAGACTGTTCAACAGCCTCCCACCAGCAATAAGGGGAATTACGGGAAGACCCCTGGTTGTCTTCAAGAGGGAGCTGGACAGATACCTAAAGACGGTGCCGGATCAGCCGGGTTGTGGTTCGTACGTTGGATTATGTGCGGCCAGCAGTAACAGCCTCGTTGATCAGGCCCTGATCCACCGGGAGGCCTGGTCGTGGACCGGGCCGCGGGGACGTTGATCCCCGGAATGCCCTCCAGGTAGACTCCAGGTACATTGTAGTCATTATTATAACCTCATTCAAGCAGACTGTGGCTGTGTGTAGATGTTACATGCACTACACCCTTCATACAGCACCTAACATCTACCGTCTTCCTGTATAATCTCTGTAGTGAGGCGAAAAAACTACTGGCTGCGGAAATGTCTTGTAAGAGAAAGGTTCTGTACGTGTATGAGTCCTTATCTTGTAGTACTGTGTACCAGTACTATACTGGTACTGAACATCTGGTGTACCTGTCCATGAAACGTATACAATACCACGTTTCACCGGGTCTTAGTCATATGATGACCCACAGCTGGAGCTTTTGGTCATCTGGCCGAGACCTCCCACTGGCTTACCCCTCCACCACTTTTAAATGCTTATAATTATAATCACTGAAGTACTGACACTTTTCACGCCTATGGACCATTAATTCTACATAATCCACAAGAGGCAAAAAATAATTTGACATCGAGAAATGGTAACAGAAAGTGTCTCTGTACACAGGCACTTTAAACCACGTTACTAGAAGGTCCACAAATGAGGTAACGCCTAACACACGAGTAAATATGGAAAACCAGTGTTGGAAAACACTGGTTGCTTGGTGATGGGATGCTGGTCCGGAGACTGGTGGTGGGATGCTGGTCTGGTGACTGGTGGTGGGATGCTGGTCTGGAGACTGGTGGTGGGATGCTGGTCTGGTGACTGGTGGTGGGATGCTGGTCCGGAGACTGGTGGTGGGATGCTGGTCCGGAGACTGGTGGTGGGATGCTGGTCTGGAGACTGGTGGTGGGATGCTGGTCTGGAGGCTGGTGGTGGGATGCTGGTCTGGTGACTGGTGGTGGGATGCTGGTCTGGTGACTGGTGTGGGATGCTGGTCTGGTGACTGGTGGTGGGATGCTGGTCTGGTGACTGGTGGGGATGCTGATCTGGTGACTGGGGGTGGGATGCTGGTCTGGAGACTGGTGGTGGGATGCTGGTCTGGAGGCTGGTGGTGGGATGTTGGTCTGGTGACTGGTGGTGGGATGTTGGTCTGGTGACTGGTGGTGGGATGCTGGTCTGGTGACTGGTGGTGGGATGTTGGTCTGGTGACGGGTGGTGGGATGCTGGTCTGGAGGCTGGTGATGGGATGCTGATCTGGTGACCGGTGGTGGGATGCTGGTCTGGTGACTGGTGGTGGGATGCTGGTCTGGAGACTGGTGGTGGGATGCTGTCTGGTGACTGGTGGTGGGATGCTGGTCTGGTGACTGGTGGTGGGATGCTGGTCTGGTGACTGGTGGTGGGATGCTGGTCTGGAGGCTGGTGGTGGGATGCTGGTCTGGAGGCTGGTGGTGGGATGCTGGTCCGGAGACTGGTGGTGGGATGCTGGTCTGGTGACTGGTGGTGGGATGCTGGTCTGGAGACTGGTGGTGGGATGCTGGTCTGGATACTGGTGATGGGATGCTGGTCTAGAGACTGGTAATGGGATGCTGGTCTGGATACTGGTGATGGGATGCTGGTCCGGAGACTGGTAATGGGATGCTGGTCTGGAGACTGCCTGGTGACCCAACTCTTGTCTGAACATAAGCACCACTTTTGTCTGCCTCTCCACTATATCCTGGTACCTCCCTCTTCACCTTCTCAACCCAAGAATACACTTCACGCTGGTCACGGGTTCTTCAACCCACCATTCCTTTAAAAAGAATTACCAGTCATATCATCAGCACTGTTGAACCTTAACGAGATACTCAATGACGAGGGTAACAATAGCTTTCTTTAAGATGAGATTATCTTCGGATTTTTAACCTTGGAGGGTTAGCCAGCCAGGATAACCCAAGAAAGTGAGTGTGTCATCGAGGACTGTCTAACTTATTTCCAGTGTCGTCCTTCAGTCTTGTCACCCACACCAGGTGACTAGCACCCAGGTACCTACTACTGCTAGGTGAACGGGGACAGCAGGTGTAAGGTAACACGCCCAATGTTTCCACCCAGCAGGGAATCGAACCATGGACACTCAGTGTGTGAGACAAGAGCGCTGCTTACCCAACATAATTTACCTCTCACTACTTTCCGTCACTGACAGAACCCACAAGTTACTGCGTAACACGTTTACCTCTACACGATACCAACAGTAATTTCCTTCACTGGGTATGTTAGATACCCATCACATCCTTGACTCATCACGCAAGCTGACATCAACACTACTGATCGTCCTCTAGATAATTCCTACCCTGTGTTCCACTCTAATAACAGTCATCAACGAGGTTCTTGGTGTTAGCACCTCCCACTTCAATACTGGCACACAACACCCTTTTTCAAGACAGCTCTCCGATATTTCATGTCCCGGGCTGGGAACAAGGCTGACCAGCTTATGAGGCATCTGTAGCCGAGCAGTCTAGAGCATCACTTGGGAACCTTGCCAGCCTTCCCTGATGTGACTTCGAATCCTGCTGACTGTAATCTATATATGTATACATACATCACTTCCTCATTTCTAACTAAATCTTCACTGTTTTTTTTTTTGAGATGACATAAAGTAATAGTAACGACATTACTCACATTGTGGTAATGAGTTACATATTGCTGCCACAGTGGTTAGTTTACTGTGCACCATATATTCATCCTGTGGATGGTAGTGGCTAGTTTATCACCACATATCCAACCTGTGGATGGTGGTGGCTAGTTTGTCACCATATATCTATCCTGTGGATGGTAGTGGCTAGTTTATCACCATATATCCATCCTGTGGATGGTAGTGGCTAGTTTATCACCACATATCCAACCTGTGGATGGTGGTGGCTAGTTTGTCACCATATATCCATCCTGTGGATGTAGTGGCTAGTTTGTCACCATATATCCATCCAGTGGATGGTAGTGGCTAGTTTGTCACCACATATCCATCCTGTGGATGGTAGTGGCTAGTTTATCACCATATATCCATCCTGTGGATGGTAGTGGCTAGTTTATCACCACATATCCAACCTGTGGATGGTGGTGGCTAGTTTGTCACCATATATCCATCCTGTGGATGGTAGTGGCTAGTTTGTCACCATATATCCATCCAGTGGATGGTAGTGGCTAGTTTGTCACCACATATCCATCCTGTGGATGGTAGTGGCTAGTTTATCACCATATATCCATCCTGTGGATGGTAGTGGCTAGTTATTCACCACATATCCAACCTGTGGATGGTGGTGGCTATTTGTCACCATATATCTATCCTGTGGATGGTAGTGGCTAGTTTATCACCATATATCCATCCTGTGGATGGTAGTGGCTAGTTTATCACCACATATCCAACCTGTGGATGGTGGTGGCTAGTTTGTCACCATATATCCATCCTGTGGATGGTAGTGGCTAGTTTGTCACCATATATCCATCCAGTGGATGGTAGTGGCTAGTTTGTCACCATATATCCATCCTGTGGATGGTAGTGGCTAGTTTATCACCATATATCCATCCTGTGGATGGTAGTGGCTAGTTTATCACCACATATCCAACCTGTGGATGGTGGTGGCTAGTTTGTCACCATATATCCATCCAGTGGATGGTAGTGGCTAGTTTGTCACCACATATCCATCCTGTGGATGGTAGTGGCTAGTTTGTCACCATATATCCATCCTGTGGATGGTAGTGGCTAGTTTGTCACCATATATCCATCCTGTGGATGGTAGTGGCTAGTTTATCACCACATATCCAACCTGTGGATGGTAGTGGCTAGTTTATCACCACATATCCAACCTGTGGATGGTAGTGGCTAGTTTATCACCACATATCCAACCTGTGGATGGTAGTGGCTAGTTTATCACCACATATCCATCCTATGGACGGCAGTGTACGAGCATATGGATATTCATCGTTCAGATAAAACTGACGGTGGTACATGTAATTAAGACATCACTGAACTTACCATCTCAAATTCGCCTAATAATAGAGGGCGGGCGGCGCCTGGGTCCTCCTACGAAGGTTATTATTAAACACTGAGGTAGTGTTGTGGCTCAAGAAGTACACAGAGGCGCCATCTTCAACCCTATCCTCCAACCAAAACATACAAACAAACTCCGGAAACCAGAGAACACAAACACGCAGCCTCACTGACCCATCATGCACGTTTGTTCCATGTGGTTACCCAACCCAGGGAACTAAAACAGTGTGGCTTAATACCCATAAATCCATCGATCTTTTCAAGATTGATGGACTGATTACATAGACTCCAGGCTGAGGGATTGATTTAATCGACTCCAGGCTGAGAGACTGATTACATCGACTCCAGGCTGAGGGATTGATTTCATCGAATCCAGGCTGAGGAACTGATTACATAGACTCCAGGCTGAGGGATTGATTTCATCGACTCCAGGCTGAAAGATTGATTACATCGACTCCAGGCTGAGGGACTGATTACATCGACTCCAGGCTGAGGGATTGATTTAATCGACTCCAGGCTGAGAGACTGATTACATCGACTCCAGGCTGAGGGATTGATTTCATCGAATCCAGGCTGAGGAACTGATTACATAGACTCCAGGCTGAGGGATTGATTTCATCGACTCCAGGCTGAAAGATTGATTACATCGACTCCAGGCTGAGGGACTGATTACATCGACTCCAGGCTGAGGGATTGATTTCATCGACTCTAGGCTGAGGGACTGATTACATAGACTCCAGGCTGAGGGATTGATTTCATCGACTCCAGGCTGAGGTACTGATTACATCGACTCCAGGCTGAGGTACTGATTACATCGACTCCAGGCTGAGAGACTGATTACATCGACTCCAGGCTGAGGTACTGATTACATCGACTGCAGGCTGAGGTACTGATTACATCGACTCCAGGCTGAGGGACTGATTACATCGACTGCAGGCTGAGGTACTGATTACATCGACTCCAGGCTGAGAGACTGATTACATCAACTCCAGGCTGAAGGACTGATTACATCAACTCCAGGCTGAGGGACTGATTACATCAACTCCAGGCTGAGGGACTGATTACATCGACTCCAGGCTGAGAGAAACGTTTCCTCAATAAAGACACCTAAATGTTGCACAGGTGTTTGATATACCGGATTCAAGTAGGCTGACCAGGCAAGCAGATGTGAGGCTGGATCTTCGACGACCTGTTCTCGATATCTGTAGTGAGGGGAGGGGTGGTAGGTGGGGTGATGAGTGAGGGGAGGTAGGTGGGGTGATGGGTGAGGGGAGGGGAGGTAGGTGGGGTGATGGGGAGACATCATCATCAAGGGGACACAAGGTACAGGTGTGGGCATGTAGATCACTACGTGGTCAGGGATCTCCACCCAGGAGCCTTATATGGTCCATCTCCAGGATCATTACTCCACACTCCCTCCATCCACTCCACACTAACACCCAGGTACCTAGTTACTGCTAGGTGAACAGAGACAGCAGGTGTAAGGAAATATGCCAAGCATTTGCACCCATGCCGGGGATTGAACCAGGGACACTCAAGTGTGTAAGGCGAGTGCGCTACCAACTGAACCACAGGTACCATAGCTAACCAGCTTTGCATATTGAAGAGACCAGTTATAAGACAACAGACATGGTAATAGCTACCAGACCCACTACCACCACTACCACACATACTACCACACCACTACCACCACTACCACACATACTACCACACCACTACCACCACTACCACACATACTACCACACCACTACCACCACTACCACACATACTACCACACCACTACCACCACTACCCACACATACTACACAACCACTACCACCACTACCACACATACTACCACACCACTACCACCACTACCACACATACTACCACACCACTACCACCACTAACCACACATACTACCACACCACTACCACCACTACCACACCTACCACCAAAAACCCACCTACTTCCCCAAAAACTCCACCACTACCAACATACTACCCACCCTCAAACCCCCTTTCCCCACATACTACCTAACCAAATTTAAAAACCCCCCTACCCCCCACGAACAACCCACCACTTCCCAACCAAAAACCCACATTTCTTCCCAACCCCTACCCCCCTTTCCCAAATAAACCACACCCCTACCCCCACTAAAACACATTTTTTTTCCCCCCATTTCCCCACACCCCCCTTTTTTTACCACACCACTTTCCAACCCCTACAAACCCCTACCACACAGCTAAACCACACCACAACCCCCCATACCACACATATACCCCACCCCTACCACCAAATACCCCACTACCACCTTACTACCCCACCACTACCACCACTTTCCACACATACTACCACACCACTTCCCCAAACCACATTTTACCACACCACTTTCCACCACTTCCCCACCCTACAAACCCCACCCCTAAACCCCCAAAAACCCCAAATACACCACACCACTACCCACCACTACCCCCACTTCCAAAACTTCCCTTTCCACCCACACCACCACTAAACCCCACATACTACCCCACCACAAAAACCTCTAACCCCACATAAACCCACACCACTTCCCCACTACCAACCCACTACCAAACCCCTACCAAACTTTTAAACCCACCACTACCACAATACTACCACACCACAAACCCCCACTACCGACCCATACCACCACTACCACACTACTTTCCACAAACTTCCCCACTACCCCCAACTTTCTACCCCACCCCCTACCACACCACTACCACCACTACCAACATACTACCACACCAAAACCCCCACTCCACAAATTTTACCCACCCCTTACCACCATAACCCCACATAATAACCCAAACCAATACCACCCATTTTTCCACAAAATAATAAACCACACCCTACCCCCAAATACCACCCCAAAATAATTCCACACCCTACCACCCTTACCACACTTCTTCCACCCAATACCACCACTAACCATACTTCCACACCACTCCACCCTACCCACATACACCCCCAAACCCCTACCAAACCAAATAAACCCGAAACCAAATACCACAATTCCCACCCCCCAACTACCCCCTCTACCCCACCAATTCCACACCCCTAACCAACCAACACTTACCACACCACTTCCCCCATACCCACATACTCCACACCACTTCCACCACACCCCCTTTTTCCCCCACCCCTACCCCACTACCCACAAATTCCCCCACTAAACCCCCCAAACCCTAACCACAACCCCTAACCCCCAACCAAACTCTTTCCCCACTCCACCCTCAGAACTCACCCCTTCCCCCACCCCCCTTTTTAACCCAAATCACCACTACCACCCACTGGCCCAATACCCCACTTTTCCCACATACTTCCCTACCCCTTCCACCCTACCCCATAAAAACCCAACCCCAACCCCCCACCCACCCCACAAAACTCCCACACCCTCCCAAATTCCACAATATTTCCCCCACCCTTTACCCCCACTACCAAACATACTTCCATCACCAAATAAACCAAAAACCCACTACTAACCAACCAACCCCCATACCCACAAAAAACCCCACCACTCCCCCCAAACCAAAAAAACTAAACCAACCCCCTTCCACCATCCCCCACATTTTTACCAAAACCCACTACCCCCCATAAAAAAAAACATACTACCACACCACTACCCCACTTCCCAAAACTTTCTACCACCCCTAACCCCCAAAAACCCACATTAAAAAAAACCCCCCATAACCCCCACTACCCCCATACTCCAACCAAACCCCCTAACCCACATACTTCAACCCCAATTTCCCCACTTCCACCCAAAACAAACCAAAACCCCCTACCAACCCCTAAACCCCACATACTACCCCCACACCCTTCCACCACTACCCCTTTAACCAACCCCTAACCCCACTTCCCACATTCTTTAACCCCAACCCCCCTTTCCCCCCTTTCTACCCCACCACTACCACCCCCTTTCCCCCACATTACACCCACAAAACCACTACCACACTACCACCCAACTTTCCACCCCAAAACACCAAATACCAACCACTTCCCCCCTCCCACTACCACCACAAACCCCCCCAAATACTAACCAAAACCACTACCCCCACTTCCACACATTTCTTCCCCCAACCCCACCACAAAACCACACATTACCCCCCACCCCACTACCACACTTTCTACCACACCACACCAACCCTACCACAAAATACTACCCACCACTACCAAACCCCAAACCCCAAAAATTTCTACCCCACCCCTACCACCCCACCACACCCTACTACCACCCACTTTCCACCATACCAACATTAACAACCCCACCCTACCACCCTACCCACAAATACCCACCACCCACCCTACCACACTTTTCACCAAACCCTACCCCCTACCACCAAATAAAACCCACTTTAAACCCAAAACCCCACATACCAACCCCTACCCCTTTTTACCACACCACTACCACCCACCGACCACACCCCCAAATACCACCAAACCCCACCAAACCCCTACCAAACCCCATCTACCACCACTTTCCCCACATACTACCACAAACCCCTAACCCAAAACTACCCATCACATACCCACCACACCCCACTACCACCCCTTCCCCCCAACTACCCCACTACCACACATACTAAAAAACCCCCCTTTACCACACATCTACCACACCACTACCACCCCTACCCCCACACATTCAAACCCCACCCCTACCCCCCACTTCCAAAAACATTAAATACCAAACCCCAAACCCCCACTACCACAAAATTCTACCCCACCACAACCCCCACTACCCCCACAAAAAACCCCCCTACCACCACTACCACACTTTCTACCAAAAACCCCCCACCACACCAAAACATACTTCCAACCACTACAACCCCCTACCAAAACATACTAAAACCCCACCAAAACCCCAAAACCTATACCACACCACTACCCAAACACTAACCCACCCCTTTCCACCCACCATTTTTACAACAAAAACTACCACAAACCACAACCCCCAAAAACCAACCCCCCTAAACCCCCACTAAAACCCCCAAAATACTACCACCCACTACCACCAAATACCACACCCTAAATACCAAAACACTACCACCAAAATCCAAAAATACTACCAAAACCACTACCACCAATACCACACATTTCCCAACCCCCAAAACCCCTACCACCAAATACCAACCCCTACCACACACCCCCACAACCCAAACCCGACCCACTACCACCCCTACCCCCACATTTCTACCACACCACTACCACCACTAAAACCCCCTACTAAACCCCCACCCCCTAAACCCCCACTCCCACCATAAATACCCCACCACTTTTTACCCCCTACCACACTTTCTACCACACCCTACCCAAACCCCTTTCCCAAAAACTACCACCCACTTACCAACCCCTAATACACAAAACCACCACACCACTACCACCCAAATACAACCCCCAAACCCCCACTACCACACAAACTACCAAAACCCCCTACCACCACTAAACCCCACAATACCACCCACTACCCCCACTACCACACATACTCCACACCACACCACCACTTTTCCCCACATCTACCACACCACCTACCACCACTAAACCCCAAAATACTACCACAAAACCCCTTCCACCACTACCCGACCCACTACCACCCCTACCCCCACATACTACCAACCCCCAAACCCCCACTACCACACATTTTACCACACCACTACCACCACTTAAACCAAAAATACTACCACACCACCCAAAAAACCACAAACCCCACATACTACCACCCATACCACCACAAACCCCAAAACAACCCACCACTACCACCAAATACCAGACCCCTAACCCCCCACTAACCCCACATTCTACCACACCACTACCACCACTACCAAAACATTTCTTTCCACAACCCCTAACCCCCCACAAACCACACATTTTACCAACCATACCCCCAAATAAAACCCCAAATACCACACAAAACCCCAACCCCAAACCCCCCAATACCAGACCCCTCCCCCAACCATAACCCCAACCCCCTAAACCTACCCAACCCACTACCCCCCATACCCACATACTACCAACCATACACCACCACTACCACCATACTACCACAAACCCCTACCCCCCTACCACAATATTAAAAACACCTCCCCACCACCATACCAAACCACTTCCACCACTACCACAATACTACCACACCCTACCCCCACTAAACCCGAAACCCCTACCACCACTACCAACATACTTCCCACCCACTACCACACAATAAAAAACCCACCCCACCCCCTACCACCCCTACCCCACATAATACCCACACCCCCTTTCCACCACTACCACACCTACTTCCACACCCCCCCCACCACAACCCCACATACTACCACACCATACCCCACTACCACACATACTACCAAAACCACTCCAACCCCTACCACAATACTCCACACCCCTACCCCCACAAAAAAAACCCCCCCCCACCACTACCAACATACTACCAACCCACTACCACACATACTACCACACCAAATACCCCCCACTACCACACCCAAATTTCCCACCCCCTACCCCCAAAATTAATACCCCCACCCACTACCACCAAATACCACACTTTCTAAAAAACCCCCACCCACTAAACCCCACATATACCACACTCACCACACCCCCCTACCACACATACTACCACACCTTTTCCCCCCCACTACCCCCAAAAATACTACCACACCCCCTACCACCATACCAACCCACTACCCCCCACTCCAAAACTTTCTACCACACCCCCCCACCAACATTTCTACCACACCCACTACCACCCTCCCCCACATACTACCAACCCATAAAACCCCACCAAACTACCACCCACCCCTTACCACACATACTTTCCACACATACTACCACAAACCCCCTACCACACATACTACCACACATACTACCCCACCCACTACCACACATACAACACATACTACCACACCCAAAATAAACCCCACATACTAACCCCCCCACACCACACAATACCACAAAACCCCCTTTCCCCCATCCCAAACCCTACAACCCCCACCCCCACTACCCACACTAATACCACACCCACTCTACCCACCACCCCTTTACCACACCCACTACCACCCCCTACCACACATACTACCACACCCCCCACCCCACATAAACCAAAACCCCAAACCACCACACCAAAAACCCAAATTTCCACACATACTACACCCCCCACACCACAATACTACCACCCCCAACAAACCCCACATACTTCCACCCCAACCCCCCACACCCACTACCACAAATTTTTACCACACCCACAAACCCCACAAACTACCCCACCCACACACCCACCCCCCCACCCCAAAATACTACCAAAACCCCTTTCCCAAAAACTTTTCAACCAAAACCCCCACCCCACTACCCAACAAATACCACAACCAACCATAACCCCCAAGACCCCCCCCACAATCAAGACCCACTACCCAAACAAATAAACCCAAACTTTTCCCCCTAACCCAACCCCATCCCCTTAATTTTCCCCCCTAACCACCCCTAACACCCAAACCACCAACCTAAAAAACCCCAAACACTTTTAAACCAACCCCCAAAACCCCAACTTCACCCCAAAAATAAAAAAAAACTTTTTAATACCCCAAACCCCTTAAAACCAAATTAAACCAAAAAAACCAACCTTTTCCCCCACCCAACCGTTAAAATTTACATCAAGGCGGGGCCAACTAAAACAAAGAAAGTTCAGGGGCCCCAACCCGGAAAGCCCCCCACCAAATTTAATTAACCCCCCCAACCCCCCTATTTTCCCCCAAACCCACTCCTCTATACTTCCCCAACATCCTCTATACTTCCCAACATCCTCTATACTTCCCCAACACTCCTCTATACTTCCCCAACACTCCTCTATACTTCCCCAACACTCCCCCTATATTTCCCCCAACACTCTCTATACTTCCCCAACACTCCCTATACTTCCCCAACACTCCTCTATACTTCCCCAACACTCCTCTATCTTCCCAACACTCCTCTATACTTCCCCAACACTCCTCTATACTTCCCCAACACTCCTCTATACTTCCCCAACACTCCTCTATACTTCCCCAACACTCCTCTATACTTCCCCAACACTCCTCTATACTTCACCAACGCTCCTCTAAAACTTCCCCAACACTCCTCTTTTATTTCCCCCAACACTCCTCTATACTTCCCCAACACTCCTTATACTTCCCCAACACTCCTCTATATTTCCCCAACACTCCTCTATATTTCCCCCCAACACTCCCCTATACTTCCCAACATCCTCTATACTTCCCAACACTCCTCTATACCTTCACCAACCATTTCCTCTATACTTCACCAACACTCCTCTATACTTCCCCAACACTCCTCTATACTTCCCAACACTCCTCTATACTTCCCACAACACTCCCCATACTTCCCCAACACTCCTCTATACTCCCTATACTTCCCCAACACTCCCCTATACTTCCCAACACTCCCATATACTTCCCAACACTCCCCTATACTTCCCCAACACCCCTCTATACTTCCCCAACACTCCTCTATACTTCCCCAACACTCCTCTATACTTCCCTATACTTCCCCAACATCCCCTATATTCCCAACACTTCCCTATACTTCCCCAACACTCCCCTAAAACTTCCGCAACACTCCCCTATACTTCCCCACACTCCCCTATACTTCCCCAAACACTCCCCTATACTTCCCCAACACTCCTCTATACTTCTCCAACACTCCCCTATACTTCCCCAACACTCCCTATACTTCCCAACACTCCCCTATACTTCCCCACACCCCTATCTTCCCAACACTCCTCCCTATACTTCCTCAACACACCTATCTATACTGCTCCAACACACCTACCTATACTGCTAAGACACACCTACCTATACTGCTAAGACACACCTACCTATACTCCTCCAACACACCTACCTATACTCCCCCAACACACCTACCTTTTACTGCTCCAACACCCTACCTTTACTGCTCCAACACACCTACCTATACTGCTAAGACACACCTTTACCTATACCCCTCCAACACACCTACCTATACTCCTCCAACACACCTCCCTATACTCCTCCAACACACCTACCTATACTCCTCCAACACACCTACCTATACTGCTCCACACACCTACCTATATTGCTCCTACACACCTCCCTATACTGCTCCAACACACCTATCTATACTGCTTCCAACACCCCTACCTTTACTGCTCCAACACACCTACCTATACTCCTCCAACACACCTACCTATTACTGCTCCAACACACCTACCTATACTGCCTCCAACACACCTACCTATACTGCTCCAACACACCTACCTATACTGCTCCAAACACCTACCTATACTGCTCCAACACACCTACCTATACTGCCCCAACACACCTACCTATACTGCTCCAACCACCTACCTATACTGCTCCAACACACCTACCTATACTGCTCCACACACCTACCTATACTGCTCCAACACACCTACCTATACTGCTCCAACACACCTACCTATAACTGCTCCAACACACCTACCTATACTGCTCCAACACACCTACCTATACTGCTCCAACACACCTATGTATACTGCGCCAACACACCTACCTATACTCCTCCAACACACCTACCTATACTGCTCCAACACACCTATCTATACTGCTCCAACACACCTACCTATACTGCTCCAACACACCTACCTATACTCCTCCAAAAACACCTACCTATACTCCCCCAAACCCACCTACCTATATGCTCCAACACACCTACCTATACTCCTCCAACACCCTACCTATACTGCTCCAACACATACTATACTGCTCCAACACACCTACCTATACTGCTCCAACCCCACCTATGTATACTGCGCCAAACACACCTACCTATATCCTCCAAACCCCCTCCCTATACTGCTCCAACACACCTATCTATACTGCTCCAACACACCTACCTATACTGCTCCAACACACCTACCTATACTCTCCAAAACACCTACCTATACTCCTCCAACACACCTACCTATACTGCCCCAACACACCTACCTATACTCCTCCAACACACCTCCCTTTATACGCTCCAACACACCTACCTATATACTGCTCCAACACACCTACCTATACTGCTCCAACACACCTACCTATACTGCTCCAACACACCTCTGTATACTGGCCAACACCTACCTATACTGCTCCAACACACCTACCTATACTGCTCCAACACACCTACCTATACTGCTCCAACACACCTACCTATACTGCTCCAACACACCTACCTATACTGCTCCAACACACCTACCTATACTGCTCCAACACACCTACCTTTACTGCTCCAAACACACCTACCTATACGCCCCAACACAACCTACCTATACTGCTCCAACACACCTACCTATACTGCTCCAACACACCTACCTATTACTGCCCCAACACCCCCTACCTATACTGCCCCAACCCAACCTATGTATACTGCGCCAACACACCTACCTATACTCCTCAACACACCTACCTATATGCTCCAACACACCTACCTATACTGCTCCAACACACCTACCTATACTGCTCCAACACACCTACCTATACTGCTCCAACACACTACCTATACTGCTCCAACACACCTACCTATATGCTCCAACACACCTACCTATACTCTCCAAACACCTACCTATACGCTCCAACACACCTACGTTTTACTGCGCCAACACACCTACCTTTTACTGCTCCAACACCCTCCCTTTATACTCCTCCAAAAACCTACCTATCCCTGCTCCAACACACCTACCTAACTGCTCCAAAAACCCCTACCTACTTACTGCTCCACACACCTACCTATACTGCTCAACACACCTACCTATACTGCTCCAACACACCTACCTATACTGCTCCAACACACCTATGTATACTGCGCCAACACCACCTACCTATACTCCCCCAAAACACACCTACCTACTGCTCCAACACACCTACCTATACTGCTCCAACACACCTACCTTACTGCTCCAACACACCTACCTATACTGCTCAACACACCTACCTATACTGCTCCAAACAACCTACCTTACTGCCCCAACACACTACCTATACTGCTCCAACACACCTACCTATACTGCTCCAACACACCTATGTATTACTGCGGAACACACCTACCTATACTCCTCCAACACACCTACTCTACTGCTCCAAACACCTACCTTTACTGCTCCAAACACCCCCTCCTATACTGCTCCAACACACCTACCTATATGCTCCAACACACCTACCATACTGCTCCAGCACACCTCCCTATACTCCTCCAACACCTCCCTATACTGCCCCAAAAAACACCTACCTATACTGCTCCAACACACCTACCTTATGCTCCAACACACCTCCCTATACTGCCCCAAAACACACCTACCTATACTGCCCCAAACCCAAAACCCTTTCCTTTTAACTGCCCCAAACACACCTATGTATACTGCCCCAACACACCTACCTATACTGCTCCAACCCCACCTACCTATATCCTCCAACACACCTACCTATACTGCTCCAACACACCTACCTATACTGCTCCAACACACCTCCCTTTTACTGCTCCAACACCCCTTACCTATACTGCTCCAACAAAACCTACCTATACTGCTCCAACACACCTACCTATACTGCTCCAACACACCTACCTATACTGCTCCAACACACCTACCTATACTGCTCCAACACACCTACCTATACTGCTCCAACACACCTACCTTTTACTGCCCCAAACACACCTCCCTATACTGCTCCAACACCCCTACCTATACTGCTCCAACCACCTACCTATACTGCTCCAAACAACCCTACCTATACTGCTCCAACACACCTACCTATACTGCTGAAACACACCTACCTATACTGCTCCAACACACCTACCTATACTGCACCAACACAACCTACCTATACTGCTCCAACACACCTACCTATACTGCTCCAACACACCTACCTTACTGCACCAACACACCTACCTATACTGCTCCAACACACCTACCTATACTGCTCCAACACACCTACCTATACTGCTCCAACACACCTACCTATACTGCTCCAACACACCTACCTATACTGCACCAACACACCTACCTATACTGCTCCAACACACCTACCTACCACACACACAACAACAACACTGGTACACCCACGCCCACATAAATGGATAAGATCTTGACCCACGCCCACGCCCTGGCACAGCGCCCACACATTAACAGCAAGAGTGTGCTAAAAGGTCAATATTCCCTCCAAGATGTGCGCTACACCGTAGCTTCATCAGTCCAATACAACGACCAGAAGTTTGAGGTAATCAGTCCCTCAGCCTGGAGATAATGTAATCTGTCCCTCAGGGTACTGTTGTAGTCAGGGTATTGTTGTAGTCAGGGTATTGTTGTAGTCAGGGTATTGTTGTAGTCAGGGTATTGTTGTAGTCAGGGTATTGTTGTAGTCAGGGTACTGTTGTAGTCAGGGTATTGTTGTAGTCAGAGTATTGTTGTAGTCAGGGTATTGTTGTAGTCAGGGTACTGTTGTAGTCAGGGTACTGTTGTAGTCAGGGTATTGTTGTAGTCAGGGTACTGTTGTAGTCAGGGTATTGTTGTAGTCAGGGCATTGTTGTAGTCAGAGTATTGTTGTAGTCAGGGTATTGTTGTAGTCAGGGTACTGTTGTAGTCAGGGTACTGTTGTAGTCAGGGTATTGTTGTAGTCAGGGTACTGTTGTAGTCAGGGTACTGTTGTAGTCAGGGTATTGTTGTAGTCAGGGTACTGTTGTAGTCAGGGTACTGTTGTACTCATTGTACTGTTGTAGTCAGGGTATTGTTGTAGTCAGGGTATTGTTGTAGTCCCGGGTACTGCTGTAGTCAGGGTACTGTTGTAGTCAGGGTATGTTGTAGTCAGGGTACTGTTGTAGTCAGGGTATTGTTGTAGTCAGGGTACTGTTGTAGTCAGGGTATTGTTGTAGTCAGGGTACTGTTGTAGTCAGGGTACTGTTGTAGTCAGGGTACTGTTGTACTCAGGGTACTGTTGTAGTCAGGGTATTGTTGTAGTCAGGGTATTGTTGTAGTCAGAGTATTGTTTGTAGTCAGGGTATTGTTGTAGTCAGGGTACTGTTGTAGTCAGGGTACTGTTGTAGTCAGGGTATTTTGTTAGTCAGGGTACTGTTTTAGTCAGGGTTTCTGTTGTGTCAGGGTATTATTGTAGTCAGGGTATTGTTGTAGTCAGGGTATTGTTGTAGTCAGGGTACTGTTGTAGTCAGGGAAATTGTTTTAGTCAGAATATTGTTGTAGTCAGGGTATTGTTGTAGTCAGGGGTACTGTTGTAGTCAGGGTATTGTTGTAGTCAGGGTACTGTTTGTAGTCAGGGTATTGTTGTAGTCAGGGTATTGTTGTAGTCGGGTATGTTGTAGCAGGGTATTGTTGTAGTCAGGGTATTGTTGTAGTCGGGTATTGTTGTAGTCAGGGTATTTTTTGTATTCAGGTATTGTTGTAGTAGGGTATTGTTGTAGTCAGGGTATTGTTGTAGTCAGGGTATTGTTGTAGTCAGGGTATTGTTGTAGTCAGAGTATGTTGTAGTCAGAGTATTGTTGAAGTCCAGGGTATTGTTGTAGTCAGGGTATTGTTTAGTCAGAGTATTGTTGTAGTCAGGGTATTTTTGTAGTCAGGGTATTCTTGTATCAGGGTATTGTTGTAGTCAGGGGTATTGTTGTATTCAGGGTATTGTTGTAGTCAGGGTATTGTTGTAGTCAGGGTATTGTTGTAGTCAGGGTATTGTTGTAGTCAGGGTATTGTTGTTTGTCGGGGATTGTTGCAGTCAGAGTATTGTTGTAGTCAGGGTTTGTTGTTTGTCAGGGTATTGTTGTAGTCAGAGTATTGTTTGTAGTCAGCTTATTGTTGTAGTCAGGGTATTGTTGTAGTCAGAGTATTGTTGTAGTCCCGGGGATTGTTGTAGTCAGGGTATTATTGTAGTCAGAGTTTTGTTGTAGTCAGGGTATTGTTGTAGTCAGAGTATTGTTGTAGTCAGGGTACTGTTGTAGTCCCGGGTATTGTTGTAGTCAGGGTATTGTTGTAGTCAGGGTATTGTTTGTACTCGGGTACTGTTGTAGTCAGGGTATTGTTGTAGTCAGGGTATTGTTGTAGTCAGGGTATTGTTTTTAGTCAGGGTATTGTTGTAGTCAGAGTATTGTTGTAGTTTAGGGTTTGTTGTGTCAGAGTATTGTTGTAGTCAGGGGACTGTTGTAGTCGGGTATTGTTTTTAGAGTATTGTTGTAGTCAGGGTATGTTTTTAGTCAGGGTATTGTTGTAGTCCCGGGTATTGTTGTAGTCAGGTATTGTTGTAGTCAGGGTATTGTTGTAGTCAGGGTATTGTTGTAGTCAGGGTACTGTTGTAGTCAGGGTATTGTTGTAGTCAGGGTATTGTTGTAGTCAGGGTATTGTTGTAGTCAGAGTATTGTTGCAGTCAGGGGATTGTTGTAGTCAGGGTATTGTAGTCAGGGTACTGTTGTAGTCAGGGTATTTTTGTAGTTCAGGGTATTGTTGTAGTCAGAGTATTGTTGTAGTCAGGGTATGTTGTAGTCGAGTATTGTTGTAGTCAGGGTATTGTTGTAGTCAGGGTACTGTTGTAGTCAGGGTATTGTTGTAAGTCGGGTATTGTTGTAGTCAGGGTATTGTTGTAGAGTATTTTTGTAGTCAGGGTATTGTTGTTTGTCAGGGTATTGTTGTAGTCAGGGTATTGTTGTAGTCAGAGTATTGTTGTAGTCAGAGTATTGTTGTAGTCAGGGTATTGTTGTAGTCAGGGTACTGTTGTAGTCAGAGTATTGTTGTAGTCAGAGTATTGTTGTAGTCAGAGTATTGTTGTAGTCAGGGTATTGTTTTTAGTCAGGGTATTGTTGTAGTCAGGGTATTGTTGTAGTCAGAGTATTGTTGTAGTCAGAGTATTGTTGTAGTCAAAAGTATTGTTGTAGTCAGGGTATTGTTGTAGTCCAGATATTGTTGTAGTCAGAATATTTTGTAGTCAGGGTATTTTTGGTAGTCAGAGTATTGTTGTAGTCAAGAGTATTGTTGTAGTCAGGGTATTGTTGTAGTCAGGGTACTGTTGTAGTCAGAGTATTGTTTTTAGTCAGGGTACCTGTTGTAGTCAGGGTACTGTTGTAGTCAGGGTAATTTTTGTAGTCAGGGTATTGTTGTAGTCAGAGTATTGTTGTAGTCAGGGTATTGTTGTAGTCAGAGTATTGTTGTAGTCAGGGTATTGTTGTAGTGAGAGTATTTTTGTAGTCAGGGTATTGTTGTAGTCAGGGTATTGTTGTAGTCAGGGTATTGTTGTAGTCAGAGTATTGTTGTAGTCAGGGTATTGTTGTAGTCAGGGTATTGTTGTAGTCAGGGTATTGTTGTAGTCAGGGTATTGTTGTAGTCAGGGTATTGTTGTAGTCAGGGTATTGTTGTAGTCAGGGTATTGTTGTTGTCAGGGGATTGTTGTAGTCAGGGTATTGCTGTTGTCAGTGTATTGTTGTAGTCAGGGTATTGTTGTAGTCAGGGTATTGTTGAGTCAGGGTATTGTTGTAGGGCAGGGTACTTTTTTGTAGTCAGGGTATTGTTGTAGTCAGGGTATTGTTGTAGTCAGGGTACTGTTGTAGTTTGGGTATTGTTGTAGTCAGGGTATTGTTGTAGTCAGGGTATTGTTGTAGTCAGGGTATTGTTGTAGTCAGGGTATTGTTGTATTCAGGGTATTGTTGTAGTCAGGGTATTGTTGTAGTCAGAGTATTGTTTTTAGTCAGGGTTTGTTGTAGTCAGGGTATTGTTGTAGTCAGGGTATTGTTGTAGTCAGGGTATTGTTGTAGTCAGGGTATTGTTGTAGTTAGGGTATTGTTGTAGTTAGGGTATTGTTGTAGTTAGGGGTACAAGGCAGGAAACACCAGTCATCAACACAGGTAGCAACGTAAGAAACACCAGTCATCAACACAGGTAGCAACGTACGAAACACCAGTCATCAACACAGGTAGCAACGTAGGGAACACCAGTCATCAACACAGGTAGCAACGTAGGGAACACCAGTCATCAACACAGGTAGCAACGTAAGAAACACCAGTCATCAACACAGGTAGCAACGTAGGGAACACCAGTCATCAACACAGGTAGCAAACGTAGGGAAAAACCAGTCATCAACACAGGTAGCAACGTAGGGAACACCAGTCATCAACACAGGTAGCAACGTAGGGAACACCAGTCATCAACACAGGTAGCAACGTAGGGAACACCAGTCATCAACACAGGTAGCAACGTAGGGAACACCAGTCATCAACACAGGTAGCAACGTAGGGAACACCAGTCGTCAACACAGGTAGCAACGTAGGGAACACCAGTCATAAACACAGGTAGCAACGTAGGGAACACAAAGTCATCAACAAAAGGTAGCAACGTAGGGAACACCAGTCATCAACACAGGTAGCAACGTAGGGAAGACCAGTCATCAACACAGGTAGCAACGTAGGGAACACCAGTCATCAACACAGGTAGCAACGTAGGGAACACCAGTCGTCAACACAGGTAACGCAATTGGTGTCTCAGGCGATGTAGTTAAGCAAATGCGTCATACTGACTCTCCCTGGCGTCACACTGACACTCTCCCTGGTGCCAAACAACTCTCTGGTAAGTCACCCTTTCCTTGACGCAAATCTAGTTAATTTACCAGCCCCTATTAGTTTAGAGCTTGCTTCTCATTACAATAATTCGGTTGCCTCTCCCTCCCATGGATGAACTCTGAAGAGGCTTGGCAGACGATGCAACATGTAAACGAAAAGCAGGGGAAACAAGTGTAGAGGGACCAAGACTCTTCAACACCTCCCCTCATACACAGGAATGAATTATTACCATTACAAACCTTCAACAACCAGGCTGTGGTGTCAGGCTGAATGAGCAACAACCTGGTTCATCACACCGTCAACCAGGTGACATTCTTGTAGCACCTGGTCTATACTGTATAGTTTTTATGTGTCCTGTTGTCTGTGTGTCACATACTGGCATATGTGACACATATGTGGCACATATGTGACACATACCAGTGTATATAACATACATAACCAGATGTGTGGGACATGCCTCGTCCAGAGAGTCAGCAACTGGTGATGAGAGTCAGCAACTGGTGATGAGAGTCAGCACCTGGTGATGTGAGTCAGCACCTGGTGATGTGAGTCAGCACCTGCTGATTAGAGTCAGCATCTGCTGACTAGCCTTCTACTAATGTGTGCTGTTGTGTAGTCAGTCGTGTTAATTAGTTTACGACAGAGGAAGGTCACTGGTCACGACCCCTGTGTTATGATGGGACGAAGGTGGAGTTTGTCAACAAGACTGGTACAGCGGGACACAGGTCGTTTCCTGACTATCTGCTGTAAGATGGACTGGTACAGTGGGACACAGGTCGTCTCCTGACTGTCTGCTGTAAGATGACTGGTACAGTGGGACACAGGTCGTCTCCTGACTGTCTGCTGTAAGATGGACTGGTACAGTGGGACACAGGTCGTTTCCTGACTATCTGCTGTAAGAAGGACTGGTACAGTGGGACACAGGTCGTCTCCTGACTGTCTGCTGTAAGATGACTGGTACAGTGGGACACAGGTCGTCTCCTGACTGTCTGCTGTAAGATGGACTGGTACAGTGGGACACAGGTCGTTTCCTGACTGTCTGATGTAAGATGGACTGGTACAGTGGGACACAGGTCGTCTCCTGACTGTCTGCTTTAAGTTGACTGGTAGTGTGGGACACAGGTCGTCTCCTGACTGTCTGCTTTAAGATGACTGGTACAGTGGGACACGGGTCGTCTCCTGACTGTCTGCTGTAAGATGGACTGGTACAGTGGGACACAGGTCGTCTCCTGACTGTCTGCTGTAAGATGACTGGTACAGTGGGACACAGGTCGTCTCCTGACTGTCTGCTGTAAGATGACTGGTACAGTGGGACACAGGTCGTCTCCTGACTGTCTGCTGTAAGATGACTGGTACAGTGGGACACAGGTCGTTCCCGACTGTCTGCGTAAGATCACTGGTACAGTGGGACCCCAGGTCGTCTCCTGACTGTCTGCTGTAAGATGACCGGTGCAGTGGGACACGGTCGTCTCCTGACTGTCTGCTGTAAGATCACTGGTACAGTGGGACACAGGTCGTCTCCTGACTGTTGCTGTAAGATGACCGGTTTCAGTGGGACAAAAGGTCGTCTCCTGACTGTCTGCTGTAAGATGACTGGTACAGTGGGACAAGGTCGTCTCCTGACTGTCTGCTGTAAGATGGGCTGGTACAGTGGGGCACAGGTCGTCTCTTGACTGTCTGCTGTAAGATCACTGGTACAGTGGGACAAGGTCGTTTCCTGACTGTTGCTGTAAGATGACTGGTACAGTGGGGACACAGGTCGTTTCCTGACTGTCTGCTGTAAGATGACTGGTGCAGTGGGACACAGGTCGTCTCCTGACTCTCTGCTGTAAGATGACTGGTACAGTGGGACACAGGTCGTCTCCTGACTGTCTGCTGTAAGATGACTGGTACAGTGGGACACAGGTCGTTCTCCTGACTGTCTGCTGTAAAAATGGACTGGTACAGTGGGACACAGGTCGTCTCCTGACTGGTTGCTGTAAGATGACTGGTACAGTGGGACACAGGTCGTCTCCTGACTGTCTGCTGTAAGATGACTGGTACAGTGGGACACAGGTCGTCTCCTGACTGTCTGCTGTAAGATGACTGGTACAGTGGGACACAGGTCGTCTCCTGACTGTCTGCTGTAAGATGACTGGTACAGTGGGACACAGGTCGTCTCCTGACTGTCTGCTGTAAGATGGACTGGTACAGTGGGACACAGGTCGTCTCCTGACTGTCTGCTGTAAGATGACTGGTACAGTGGGACACAGGTCGTCTCCTGACTGTCTGCTGTAAGATGACTGGTGCAGTGGGACACAGGTCGTCTCCTGACTGTCTGCTGTAAGATCACTGGTACAGTGGGACACAGGTCGTCTCCCGACTGTCTGCTGTAAGAGACTGGTACAGTGGGACACAGGTCGTCTCCTGACTGTTGCTGTAAGATGACTGGTGCAGTGGGACACAGGTCGTCTCCTGACTGTCTGCTGTAAGATGACTGGTACAGGGGGACACCAGGTCGTTTTCCTGACTGTCTGCTGTAAGATGACTGGTACAGTGGGACCAGGTCGTCTATTGACTGTCTGCTGTAAGATCACTGGTACAGTGGGGGCACAGGTCGTCTCCTGACTGTCTGCTGTAAGATGATGGTCAGTGGGACCAGGTCGTCTCCTGACTGTCTGCTGTAAGATGACTGGTACAGTGGGACACAGGTCGTCTCCTGACTGTCTGCTGTAAGAGACTGGTACAGTGGGACACAGGTCGTCTCCCGACTGTCTGCTGTAAGATGAGGTACAGTGGGACACAGGTCGTCTCCTGACTGTCTGCTGTAAGATGACTGGTACAGTGGGCACAGGTCGTCTCCTGACTGTCTGCCCGTAAGATGACTGGTACAGTGGGACACAGGTCGTCTCCTGACTGTCTGCTGTAAGATGACTGGTACAGTGGGACACCCGGTCGTCTCCTGACTGTCTGCTGTAAGATGACTGGTACAGTGGGCCACAGGTCGTCTCCTGACTGTCTGCTGTAAGATGACTGGTACAGTGGGACACAGGTCGTCTCCTGACTGTCTGCTGTAAGATGACTGGTGCAGTGGGACACAGGTCGTCTCCTGACTGTCTGCTGTAAGATGACTGGTACAGTGGGACACAGGTCGTCTCCTGACTGTCTGCTGTAAGATGACTGGTACAGTGGGACACAGGTCGTCTATTGACTGTCTGCTGTAAGATGACTGGTACAGTGGGACACAGGTCGTCTCCTGACTGTCTGCTGTAAGATGACTGGTACAGTGGGACACAGGTCGTCTCCTGATGTCTGCTGTAAGATGACTGGTACAGTGGACACAGGTCGTCTCCTGAATGTCTGCTGTAGATGATGGTTTCAGTGGGGCACAGGTCGTCTCTGACTGTCTGCTGTAAGATGACTGGTACAGTGGGACACAGGTCGTCTCCTGACTGTCTGCTGTAAGATGACTGGTACAGTGGGACACAGGTCGTCTCCTGACTGTCTGCTGTAAGATGACTGGTACAGTGGGACACAGGTCGTCTCCTGACTGTCTGCTGTAAGATGACTGGTCAGTGGGCCACAGGTCGTCTCCTGACTGTCTGCTGTAAGATGACTGGTACAGTGGGACACAGGTCGCTCCTGACTGTCTGCTGTAAGATGACTGGTACAGTGGGACCAGGTCGTCTCCTGACTGTCTGCTTTAAAATGACTGGTACAGTGGGGACACAGGTCGTCCCCCTGACTGTCTGCTGTAAGATGACTGGTACAGTGGGACACAGGTCGTCTCCTGACTGTCTGCTGTAAGATGACTGGTACAGTGGGACACAGGTCGTCTCCTGACTGTCTGCTGTAAGATGACTGGTACAGTGGGACACAGGTCGTCTCCTGACTGTCTGCTGTAAGATGACTGGTACAGTGAATACTTTAGCTTAGACTGTAGGCTCTTAATTGTAAGTAGAACCACTGGACCAGTATTTTACTCATTACTCATTACCTTTCCAGGACACTTAGTGAGTACACTAAGAGATAATTCTATAAGTGTGCAGGCACCAAGACTCTTCAAATACAAGTACTGGGGAATGATTCAACTATCCGTCTGATCACACTTTTAAACAATAATAGCTTCTTAAAACTTCTTAAAACTTCTGAAAAGTTCTGAAAACTAGCCCTTAAGGTATCGAGGTGTGATCCAAGATATGGGTAGCTTCAATTCCTTGGATCAAGAGTCCTTCAGCACCACGGAGACATACAATAGTTGGACAGAAAACACTCAACACTACAACACGATAGATAACTTCTCTGGCTACACCGGCTCATATTACTTGTTCCTACGACAACCACGCCCACGCCCACGCAGGCGTGGGCGTGGCACCTCCACTACTGTTACCAGAAGCCAAAAACGACCTATCAACAGTGTTACCATACGACACGTGTATTATATACATGTATGTGACAACACAATACAGGGTTGAGACAACAACAGCAGCAGTAGAAGCAGTAGCAGCAGTAGTAGCAGTAGTAGTAGTAGTAGCAGTAGTAGCAGTAGTAGTAGTAGTAGCAGTAGTAGTAGTAGTAGTAGTAGCAGTAGTAGCAGTAGTAGTAGTAGTAGCAGCAGTACTAGTAGCAGTAGTAGCAGCAGCAGTAGCAGTAGCAGCAGTAGCAGCAGCAGAAGCAGTAGTAGCAGTAGCAGCAGTAGCAGCAGCAGAAGCAGTAGCAGCAGTAGTAGCAGTAGCAGCAGTAGCAGCAGCAGAAGCAGTAGTAGCAGTAGCAGCAGCAGTAGCAGCAGTAGTAGCAGTAGCAGCAGCA
>NC_069489.1:19685687-19700687 GCF_026875155.1 Cherax quadricarinatus | reverse complement strand
GGAACACCAGCAGCAGCAGGAACACCAGCAGCAGCAGGAACACCAGCAGCAGCAGGAACACCAGCAGCAGCAGCAGGAACACCAGCAGCAGCAGCAGGAACACCAGCAGCAGCAGGAACACCAGCAGCAGCAGGAACACCAGCAGCAACAGGAACACCAGCAGCAGCAGGAACACCAGCAGCAGCAGGAACACCAGCAGCAGCAAGAACAGGAGAATCAGGAGGAATAGCAGCAGGAACAGCAGGAGGAACAGCAAGAACAACAGAAGTAACAGGAGAAAAACAGTTGGCCATCAAAGTGGCGCATGAGAAAAGAAACAGATGAGAAGAATCGAAGGAGAAGGTTAGTGAGAGAGAACAATAGGAGGAGGAGGGAGAGGAGAAAGAGGAAGAGGAAAAGGAAGAGGAGGAAGAAGAGGAGGAGGAATGAATGAATGAGGAAGGCAAGAAGGTGTCAACACCGAAGCCACGAAACTATTGTAAAAACTCACCTCAATACCGACAAGATAAAGAATTAAACCCGTGTGAAACATCTGGGTATCTTTATCCGTCAACGTTTCGTCACCCAGTGGTTTATCAATACAAGGACATTAATGTGAAGACGGTAGAACTACTACAGATGAGGTAATCAGTCCCTAAACCTGGAATCGATGTGTTCAGTCCATCACAAGAGTGATGGAATGAACACATCGATTCCAGGTTGAGGGACTGATTACCTCAAACTTCTCCTCTCCTTACCCATTTCTACTTTGTATTGGACTGATGAAGCCACTGTGTGGCGAAACGTTTGTTCAATAAAGATTTCCATGTGTTGCATAAGTGTCTCAATTCTTCAACTGATAAGAGCCACTGGAGGGCGAAACGTCTACATACAGAGATACTCAGATGTTTCACATGGGTCTAATTCTTCATCTTGTCAGCACTGTATACCAATTATATACGGTGTAAGCTGACACAGCCCCTATAAACCACCACAAACTTACCACTGACAATCATATACGGTGTAAGCTGACACAGCCCCTATAAACCACCACAAACTTACCACTGACAATCATATACGGTGTAAGCTGACACAGCCCCTATAAACCACCACAAACTTACCACTGACAATCATATACGGTGTAAGCTGACACAGACCCTATAAACCTCAACAAACTTACCACTGACAATCATATACGGTGTAAGCTGACACAGACCCTATAAACCTCAACAAACTTACCACTGACAATCATATACGGTGTAAGCTGACACAGCCCCTATAAACCTCAACAAACTTACCACTGACAATCATATACGGTGTAAGCTGACACAGCCCCTATAAACCTCAACAAACTTACCACTGACAATCATATACGGTGTAAGCTGACACAGACCCTATAAACCTCAACAAACTTACCACTGACAATCATATACGGTGTAAGCTGACACAGACCCTATAAACCTCAACAAACTTACCACTGACAATCATATACGGTGCAAGCTGACACAGTCCCTATAAACCACAACTTACCTCAATGATCTGACGCAGGTCTCGTACATAGATGGCCTCTGTCTCGACTATCTCGAGAACGATGCGGTCCATGTAGTCGAGGTTAGGATCACAGTAACGAGGACGTAGTGTGGGAGGCGCAGGCAGACTGATGGTGTTACACTGTACCCCGCTATCTCCTGAACCTGCAACACAAACACTGATGTTAACACTCTGCAACACCAACAACACACATATAAACATTGATGTTAACACAGAAGGTAAACACAACGATAAACACGTTAATGTTGATACACTTCAATGTTCTTGAAGACAGCAAACACAAATACGGATGTCCCAAGAGTCTACAACACACAGTGATGTCCTAAGAGTCTACAACACACAGTGATGTCCTAAGAGTCTACAACACACAGTGATGTCCCAAGAGTCTACAACACACAGTGATGTCCCAAGTCTACAACACACAGTGATGTCCCAAGAGTCTACAACACACAGTGATGTCCCAAGAGTCTACAACACACAGTGATGTCCCAAGAGTCTACAACACACAGTGATGTCCCAAGTCTACAAGAACACACATTGATGTCCCAAGAGTCTACAACACACAGTGATGTCCCAAGTCTACAAGAACACACATTGATGTCCCAAGAGTCTACAACACACAGTGATGTCCCAAGAGTCTACAACACACAGTGATGTCCCAAGAGTCTACAACACACAGTGATGTCCCAAGTCTACAAGAACACACATTGATGTCCCAAGAGTCTACAACACACAGTGATGTCCCAAGTCTACAAGAACACACATTGATGTCCCAAGAGTCTACAACACACAGTGATGTCCCAAGTCTACAAGAACACACAGTGATGTCCCAAGTCTACAAGAACACACATTGATGTCCCAAGAGTCTACAAGAACACACATTGATGTCCCAAGAGTCTACAAGAACACACATTGATGTCCCAAGAGTCTACAACACACAGTGATGTCCCAAGAGTCTACAAGAACACACATTGATGTCCCAAGAGTCTACAAGAACACACATTGATGTCCCAAGAGTCTACAACACACAGTGATGTCCCAAGAGTCTACAAGAACACACATTGATGTCCCAAGAGTCTACAACACACAGTGATGTCCCAAGAGTCTACAACACACAGTGATGTCCCAAGAGTCTACAAGAACACACAGTGATGTCCCAAGAGTCTACAAGAACACACAGTGATGTCCCAAGAGTCTACAAGAACACACAGTGATGTCCCAAGAGTCTACAAGAACACACAGTGATGTCCCAAGAGTCTAAAAGAACACACAGTGATGTCCCAAGAGTCTAAAAGAACACACAGTGATGTCCCAAGAGTCTACAAGAACACACATTGATGTCCCAAGAGTCTACAAGAACAAGGTAAGACTGACATAAACATACCGATAACAGTAAGTGGCCGTCATGTTCAACGTGTCAATACGAGAGAGAGAGAGAGAGAGAGAGAGAGAGAGAGAGAAAAGAGAGAGAGAGAGAGAGAGAGAGAGAGAGGGAGAGGAGAGAGAGAGAGAGAGAGGAGAGAGAGAGAGAGAGTAGAGAGAGAGAGAGAGAGAGAGAGAGAGAGAGAGAGAGAGAGTTAGAGAGAGAGAGAGAGAGAGAGAGAGAGAGAGAGAGAGAGAGAGAGAGAGAGAGAGAGAGAGAGAGAGAGAGAGAGAGATTGTGGTGTTTAACATGTTCAATATTTGGTGTGTCAAACACGAGGTTCTGAACCATGGAGGTCACAGTACTTCGGTGTGTCAAACACGAGGTTCTGAACCATGGAGGTCACAGTACTTCGGTGTGTCAAACACGAGGTTCTGAACCATGGAGGTCACAGTACTTCGGTGTGTCAAACACGAGGTTCTGAACCATGGAGGTCACAGTACTTCGGTGTGTCAAACACGAGGTTCTGAACCATGGAGGTCACAGTACTTCGGTGTGTCAAACACGAGGTTCTGAACCATGGAGGTCACAGTACTTCGGTGTGTCAAACACGAGGTTCTGAACCATGGAGGTCACAGTACTTCGGTGTGTCAAACACGAGGTTCTGAACCATGGAGGTCACAGTACTTCGGTGTGTCAAACACGAGGTTCTGAACCATGGAGGTCACAGTACTTCGGTGTGTCAAACACGAGGTTCTGAACCATGGAGGTCACAGTACTTCGGTTTGTGTCAAACACGAGGTTCTGAACCATGGAGGTCACAGTACTACTGTGTGTCAAACACGAGGTTCTGAACCATGGAGGTCACAGTACTTCGGTGTGTCAAACACGAGGTTCTGAACCATGGAGGTCACAGTACTTCGGTGTGTCAAACACGAGGTTCTGAACCATGGAGGTCACAGTACTACTGTGTGTCAAACACGAGGTTCTGACCATGGAGGTCACAGTACTACTGTGTGTCAAACACGAGGTTCTGAACCATGGAGGTCACAGTACTTCGGTGTGTCAAACACGAGGTTCTGAACCATGGAGGTCACAGTACTTCGGTGTGTCAAACACGAGGTTCTGAACCATGGAGGTCACAGTACTACTGTGTGTCAAACACGAGGTTCTGAACCATGGAGGTCACAGTACTCCGGTGTGTCAAACACGAGGTTCTGAACCATGGAGGTCACAGTACTTCGGTGTGTCAAACACGAGGTTCTGAACCATGGAGGTCACAGTACTACTGTGTGTCAAACACGAGGTTCTGAACCATGGAGGTCACAGTACTACTGTGTGTCAAACACGAGGTTCTGAACCATGGAGGTCACAGTACTTCGGTGTGTCAAACACGAGGTTCTGAACCATGGAGGTCACAGTACTCCGGTGTGTCAAACACGAGGTTCTGAACCATGGAGGTCACAGTACTCCGGTGTGTCAAACACGAGGTTCTGACCCATGGAGGTCACAGTACTCTCCTTGCTACAACTCACACTTGAGTGTTTCTCCATGATATAACTAATGCTCAACACTTGCACTCAAGTTCCTGGTCTATTTCTCTTCTCTCCATTCTCTATTCGTCGTCTTCTATTCAGTTCCAATCGTGTCCTTCTATTCGCCATATTCTTCAATCTATTATCCTCTCCTATTAAACTTCCTATTCTATTCACCCTGTTGTATTCAACCTGCTAATAATAATAATAATAATAATAATAATAATAATAATAATAATAATAATAATAATAATAATAATAATAATAATAATATATCTATTTCCACATGATACAACTTATACAGACCATAGCTCACACCACTGACATACTGCTACATAGAAAGTCCCTTGTTATGCTGAGCATTTCCCGCAAATTAGGTCAGTTTTGCCCCAGGATGCCACCCACACCAGTCCACTAACACCCAGGTACCTATTTTACTGCTAGGTGAACATGGACAGCAGGTGTCTTAAGGAAATATATCTTAATATTTCTACCCGTACCGGATATCGAACCACGGACCTCAATGTGTGTGATGAGTGAGGTAGCAGTTGAGTTACTGGCATTGACTACAACTGCCAGTTTCATTTACCACTGGAAGTTTTCAACTTCCCTGACCACCAGGAGGCCTGGTCACAGACCGGGCCGCGGGGGCGTTGACCCCCGGAACTCTCTCCAGGTAAACCACTGTCTACCATGTTAGGGGTATTGTTATTGGATTTTAGGGCCGCGACGGATTGCACCGTACGAACCCTGCTTAAAAGATCCCGTCGTTCCTGAACCAGAAAGATAAGATAAGACTTCGTTCGGATTTTTAACCCCGGAGGGTTAGCCACCCAGGATAACCCAAGAAAGTCAGTGCGTCATCGAGGACTGTCTAACTTATTTCCATTGTGGTCCTTAATCTTGTCCCCCAGGATGCCACCCACACCAGTCCACTAACACCCAGGATGCCACCCACACCAGTCCACTAACACCCAGGATGCCACCCACACCAGTCCACTAACACCCAGGATGCGACCCACACCAGTCGACTAACACCCAGGTACCTATTTGCTGCTAGGTGAACAGGACAACAGGTGTAAAGAAACGTGTCGAAATGTTTCCACCCGCCGGGAATCGAACCCGGGCCCTCCGTGTGTGAAGCGGGAGCTTTAGCCACCAGGCCACCGGGCCACCAGTAAAAGTCCTTATCTCTCAGACCTTCACACCCACAAAGCCGGGTTGATAACCCAAGATAGCAGTGAAGGTGAGTGGCAGCGGTGATCCCGGAAGATAACACAGAAGATTATCAGCTTCAGAACTAAAGGTGAAAGAGGTGAGGGGGTGGAGGGTCACCACAAGACAAAATATAGTCGACCAAAGGTGTTATTACTAAGTTTAATTCATTCTTATTTGTTTGTTAAGATCCCTGATAATGCTACGACGCTTGTAGAGGAAAGACGGAAACTGACAACCAGGTGTGGCATAACTAATGAATGTAGTTATAACCAGTGAATGTAGGGAGTGTTATAACCAGTGAATGTAGGGAGTGTTATAACCAGTGAATGTAGGGAGTGTTATAACCAGTGAATGTAGGGAGTGTTATAACCAGTGAATGTAGGGAGTGTTATAACCAGTGAATGTAGGGAGTGTTATAACCAGTGAATGTTGGGAGTGTAATAACCAGTGAATGCAGTGAGTGTTATAACCAGTGAATGCAGTGAGTGTTATAACCAGTGAATGCAGTGAGTGTTTCACAGCCACTTACTAACAGTGAGTGTTCAACCACCTTGTCAAATCTGTGAAGTTGTCCTCTTGAAGACAGGGAAGGGGGCTGAGAAGTCTTGGTCCCTTTACACTTACTGGGTATCTGTTATTGTACTCACTGCACTCCAGGTTTATACTGGAGGTACTTATGGCATATCACAAATATTAAATATTAAATTCTTGCAAGGTATATAACAAATGCTACCAAACTCTACTGTGGTTGGTAGCACATTCAGGTCACATCCTGAATGTCCTGGCATCGATCCCGATATACCTTTGATGAGTTCCGGGAGTTTTTGTACTCCCGGAGCCCGGCCATGGGTCAGGCTCGTTTGGTGCTTGTCTGGTCAACCAGGTTGCTGCTGGTGGTGGCACGTTGGCCCACATATCCATCACAGTCTGGTTGACACTTGGTGAAGATACTTGTCCAGTTTACTCTGGAAGACTTCTACACTTGTTCCAGCAGTGTTTCTGATATCTTCTGGTAAGATGTTGAACAGTCTTGGTCCACGGAAGTTGATACAGTGTTCTCTTATTGTGCCCACGGTGCCCATTCTTTTAACTGGGTTTATTTTGCACTTCGTGCCATATCTCTCACTCCAGTATGTTGTTATGGCAGTGTGTAGGATTGGGACCAGACCCTCGAGTACTTTACAGGTATATATTATTATGTATCTCTCTCTCCTTCGCTCCAGTGAGTACATATTTAAGACTTTAAGGCGTCCCCAGTAATTTAAATGCATTATTGGCTCTGTGTTGATGGTAAATGATCTCTGTAACTGTTGCAGCTCTGATGTCTCTCCTGCCCTGAACGGGGTCGTCAACACTGAACAATAATCTAAACGAGAGAGCACAAGTGATTTGAAGAGTTTCACCACTGGCATTATTTCCCTTGTTTTGAAAGTTCTCATTATCCACCTCGTGATATTCTTGACTTTCGTGACATTTATTGTATTATTTGAAAGAAAGGTTGGTCAGTTGACATTATTACTCCCAGGTCTTTCACATGTTCCTTTCATTCAATTTGACGATGCTCTTGAGTTGTGTATACAGTGTTCATTGTGAGTTCTTTAAGTGTTCAATCACAAGATGACACTGTATCAATAAATATACTGGTTGTTGCACCGTGTTGGTTCAAGGTATTGGTATGGTTCTCACCTTGCTGCCTGTCATTTGATCCTGCTGTCATTTATGCTACTCTCACTTGCACTGACAGCTGAGGCTGCTGCAGTGCCCCTGGGACCTGTCTGTCCATACTGCTGTCTTCAACTCTGCTGTTGCTGCCACCAGTATTTATTAACAGTTCTACTGTTGGTACTCCTAGCCAGATCTGGTCTGGGACCAGGCTGCGGGTGCCATACCCCCGGAAGCAGCAGTAAACCAGTATGGGGTATCACAACAAAGGCGAGTATGGACCAGGGTGTTAACGCTCCCTCACACACTATTACACACCATAAATGTCCTCTCTTATATGATTACTGATGGCTCATGTTGTCCTCTCGCCCTGCCTCGCCCTGCCTCGCCCTGCCTCGCCCTGCCTCGCCCTGCCTCGCCCTGCCTCGCCCTGCCTCGCCCTGCCCCGCCTCATGAATGGGTGGAGAATGGGTGGGTATAAGACTGGGTTTTGTGGGTATTGTGTATACTGTTATCATTATCAGTCGTCAGAGTGTGACGCCAGTGTACCTCCTTCCCTCTCACAACCCAAGTACCCAGAATCAATCCTGGGCGAGTTGCTATGTATGATCAACGCTAATTACATTTGCTGCCTGTGTCCACCTGGTAAATATTTACCTTGGTGATAGTCGCCTGCCTACACCTGATGTCCTTGTTCACCTAACAGTAAATAGGTACCTGGGTTTTTAGCTGATTGTCACGAGTAGCATCCCGGGGGCGGTAACATGACTTAGACAAAAGCTTGACATTGCTATTGATGTGGCACTCGACACGAAGAAAGTATTCCTTTGCTACCACTGCCACCACCACCACCACTGCCACCACCACCACTGCCACCACCACCACTGCCACCACCACCACCACTACCACCACCACTACCATGGTGGTGGTGCACGCAACAGGGCGTATATAAGGATCAACACAGACGTCATTCAGAGCAAGTGAGGTACACAGAGAGCCCTCTCAACCACCACCAACATTCCTGCATCAACACAAGTCAACCACCACAACCACAGCTTGTAACATGCTCGCCACAACCACAACACAGATGTAACACAACACAACACTTGGCTACAACCTTAAACACGTCACTTGTCAACAAAATCCTCCTGTCTAATATAATAAAGTATTCCTGTGTTGTGTGTACGATGTCTACTGTCGACATTTTTGTCCCCCAACTACGACCATGGAATCAAAACTGAAAAAAAATATAGTTATGACAACAAGATGTGGGTAAAAAGGGACTTATGTGCTCATTATAGGGAACGTAACGCCACGAATAACTTACGTATTTCGACTGAAGAACCACCCGTCCTGAACTGTCCTTTTCAACACGGGATCGTAGCTCACAGGAAGCGTAAAAAAATTAATATATGGAGAAGTGGGCAAATGTCTATTTAAGTTTTAAAGAATAAAACCCATAGAAAATAAGGTACAGAGTAAAATCAGAGGAGTGCTATAGTACATAGTGGTGTTCCTGAAGGCAGGGTGCTATCCCCACCTCCCTTCCCTACTCAGGAGTGCTATAGTGCATTAGTAGTGTTCCTGAAGGCAGGGTGCTATCCCCACCTCCCTTCCCTACTCAGGAGTGCTATAGTGCATAGTAGTGTTCCTGAAGGCAGGGTGCTATCCCCACCTCCCTTCCCTACTCAGGAGTGCTATAGTGCATAGTAGTGTTCCTGAAGGCAGGGTGCTATCCCCACCTCCCTTCCCTACTCAGGAGTGCTATAGTGCATAGTGGTGTTCCTGAAGGCAGGGTGCTATCCCCCCCCTCCCTTCCCTACTCAGGAGTGCTATAGTGCAGAGTGGTGTTCCTGAAGGCAGGGTGCTATCCCCACCTCCCTTCCCTACTCATATATTTAACATAGACAGGAACATCAATCACAGACTGGTTGATCAGACCCTGATGCACCATGAGGTTTACCTCTCTAGATAAACTCCAGGTAATAGCACTGCCTCATTCTCTGTAAACGATACTGGAATCTATATAAGAGTATTACGCATTGTAAATACAGCCTCCAAGGTGGTATAAACCGGGTCTTACAGTGGACCACTAACATGGCCTCCAAGGTGGTATAAACCGGGTCTTACAGTGGACCACTAACATGGCCTCCAAGGTGGTATAAACCGGGTCTTACAGTGGACCACTAACATGGCCTCCAAGGTGGTATAAACCGGGTCTTGCAGTGGACCACTAACATGGCCTCCAAGGTGGTATAAACCGGGTCTTACAGTGGACCACTAACATGGCCTCCAAGGTGGTATAAACCGGGTCTTACAGTGGACCACTAACATGGCCTCCAAGGTGGTATAAACCGGGTCTTACAGTGGACCACTAACATGGCCTCCAAGGTGGTATAAACCGGGTCTTACAGTGGACCACTAACATGGCCTCCAAGGTGGTATAAACCGGGTCTTGCAGTGGAGCACTAACATGGCCTCCAAGGTGGTATAAACCGGGTCTTGCAGTGGACCACTAACATGTGCCTCCAAGGTGGTATAAACCGGGTCTTACAGTGGACCACTAACATGGCCTCCAAGGTGGTATAAACCGGGTCTTACAGTGGACCACTAACATGGCCTCCAAGGTGGTATAAACCGGGTCTTGCAGTGGAGCACTAACATGGCCTCCAAGGTGGTATAAACCGGGTCTTGCAGTGGACCACTAACATGGCCTCCAAGGTGGTATAAACCGGGTCTTACAGGGGACCACTAACATGGCCTCCAAGGTGGTATAAACCGGGTCTTACAGTGGACCACTAACATGGCCTCCAAGGTGGTATAAACCGGGTCTTACAGTGGACCACTGGCAACATGTACAACATCTGTGTGTCTGTATTTACAGATGTTTCGCCTTCCAGTGGGTCAGTCTTCACGACTACGATACCCGTCACCAACTCCACGACTTAGGGACTGATTACCTCTACATTCTTCCCATTATCTCCTTGTACTGATAAACCCACTGAAGGGCGAAACATCAAGAAATAAAGTTTTACATGTGTCTAATTCCTCACAATATGTAGTTTAATAATGGCAAACTTCAGTTACGTTTCGCAAATTATGGGTTAAGAGGTGGTGCCAGGAGCCGAGGCCTCGACCCACACAGGCACAAGTGGGTGAGGACACAGTAGTGCCACTGTCCACCTCGCCCAGATAATTATATTATCTTGCATTACCCACCTATCACCACCTCACCCCCCACCCTCACTTATAACCCACTGACCCACCTGACCTTCCAGTCTTACTTCGCAAACCTCTACCCACCCACCCACCCGGTAAGACACCAACCCACCCACCCGTAAGATACCAACCCACCTACCCGGTAAGACACAAAACCCACCTCCCCGGTAAGATACCAAACCACCCACCCACCCACCCGGTAAGACACCAACCCACCTACCCGGTAAGATACCAAACCACCCACCCACCCACCCGGTAAGACACCAAACCCCACCCACCCGGTAAGACACCAACCCACCCACCCGGTAAGACACCAACCCACCTACCCGGTAAGATACCAACCACCCACCCACCCACCCGGTAAGACACCAACCCACCCACCCACCCGTAAGATACCAAACCACCCACCCACCCACCGGTAAGACACCAACCCACCTACCCGGTAAGATACCAAACCACCCACCCACCCACCGGTAAGACACCAACCACCCACCCGGTAAGACACCAACCCACCCATCCGGTAAGACACCAACCCACCCACCCGGTAAGACACCAACCCACCCACCGGTAAGATACCAACCCACCCACCCGGTAAGACACCAACCCACCCACCCGGTAAGACACCAACCCACCCACCGGTAAGACACCCACCCACCCACACGGTAAGACACCAACCCACCCACCCGGTAAGACACCAACTCACCCACCCGGTAAGATACCAAACCACCCACCCACCCACCGGTAAGACACCAACTCACCAACCCACCCCCCCACCCACCACCCGCAAGACACCCAGGGCGGCAGTCTTCAATACTGCTGTGTAGGATAGGTAACCTGAGGGGGGTCGCCGCCCCCTCACGATGTGATAGTGTCTGAAGTTAACGTCACTGGCAAGCAGCAAGTAGGGCCAGGAGCTAAGATTCAACCCCTGATACCACAGAGAGGTGAGAACATACACAAGAAGTGTTGAGAGAGGGCCAGGAGCTAAGATTCAACAATGCTAGGAATGCCACTTAAGATGGCCCTCTACAAGTGCCATTTTAGTTCCGCTACTCACCACCGCTCGACAGTGCCAGTAAATAACCTACCCGTGACCAGTTTCAAGAGTTATTGTACTTTGAACAACAAGGCTGTTCTTGCTGCTGGTGGCCAGCTGGTCAACATATCCGTCACAGCCTGGTTGATCTGGCACCTGGTGAAGATACTTGTCCAGTTTCCGCTGGAAGACTTCTACACTTGTTCCAGCAGTGTTTCTGATACCTGCTGGTAGCAGGTTGATATCTGCTGGTAGCAGGTTGATATCTGCTGGTAGCAGGTTGATATCTGCTGGTAGCAGGTTGATATCTGCTGGTAGCAGGTTGATATCTGCTGGTAGCAGGTTGATATCTGCTGGTAGCAGGTTGATATCTGCTGGTAGCAGGTTGATATCTGCTGGTAGCAGGTTGATATCTGCTGGTAGCAGGTTGATATCTGCTGGTAGCAGGTTGATATCTGCTGGTAGGTTGATATCTGCTGGTAGCAGGTTGATATCTACTGGTAGCAGGTTGATATCTGCTGGTAGCAGGTTGATATCTGCTGGTAGCAGGTTGATATCTGCTGGTAGCAGGTTGATATCTGCTGGTAGCAGGTTGATATCTGCTGGTAGGTTGATATCTGCTGGTAGCAGGTTGATATCTACTGGTAGCAGGTTGATATCTGCTGGTAGCAGGTTGATATCTGCTGGTAGCAGGTTGATATCTGCTGGTAGCAGGTTGATATCTGCTGGTAGCAGGTTGATCTTTCTGGTAGCAGGTTGATATCTGCTGGTAGCAGGTTGATATCTACTGGTAGCAGGTTGATATCTGCTGGTAGCAGGTTGATATCTACTGGTAGTAGGTTGATATCTGCTGGTAGTAGGTTGATATCTGCTGGTAGCAGGTTGATATCTACTGGTAGCAGGTTGATATCTGCTGGTAGCAGGTTGATATCTACTGGTAGCAGGTTGATATCTGCTGGTAGCAGGTTGATATCTACTGGTAGCAGGTTGATATCTGCTGGTAGTAGGTTGATATCTGCTGGTAGCAGGTTGATATCTGCTGGTAGCAGGTTGATATCTACTGGTAGCAGGTTGATATCTGCTGGTAGTAGGTTGATATCTACTGGTAGCAGGTTGATATCTACTGGTAGTAGGTTGATATCTACTGGTAGCATGTTGATATCTACTGGTAGCAGGTTGATATCTGCTGGTAGCAGGTTGATATCTACTGGTAGCAGGTTGATATCTGCTGGTAGCAGGTTGATATCTACTGGTAGTAGGTTGATATCTACTGGTAGCAGGTTGATATCTGCTGGTAGCAGGTTGATATCTGCTGGTAGCAGGTTGTTAGGTAATGTTGATATAGTGTTCTCTTATGGTGCCCACGGCGCCCCTGCTTTTCACTTGGTATATTTTACGCTTCCTGCCACACACTGGTGGTATGAGTGCCACACAGAGCCACTGCTGGACTATGATGACATAGGTGGCACCATTAACTAACAGTGAAGGCCGCCCACCTGTCACTATAACCTGTCTCTGGTGAATTAATGGGCGGGTGGGCGGCCTCGGTCCTGTGTCTTGAGTTACTCACCTGTGTCCACCTGTGTGTGTGTGTGTGTGTGTGTGTGTGTGTGTGTGTGTGTGTGTGTGTGTGTGTGTTGTGTGTGTGTGTGTGTGTGTGTGTGTGTGTGTGTGTGTGTGTGTGTGTGTGTGTGGTGTGTCGTGTGTCGTGTGTGTGTGTGTGTGTGTGTGTGTGTGTGTGTGTGTGTGTGTGTGTGTGTGTGTGGTGTGTCGTTGTGTGTGTGTGTGTGTGTGTGTGTGTGTGTGTTGTGTGTGTGTGTGTGTGTGTGTGTGTGTGTGTGTGTGTGTGTGTGTGTGTGGTGTGTCGTGTGTGTGTGTGTGTGTACTCACCTAATTGTACTCACCTAATTGTGGTTGCAGGGGTCGAGACTCAGCTCCTGGCCCGCCTCTTCACTGATCGCTACTGGATCCTCTCTCTCTCTGCTTCCTGAGCTTTGTCATACCTCTTCTTAAACTATTATGGTTCCTGCCTCCACTACTTCACTTGCTAGGCTATTCCACTTGCTGACAACTCTATGACTGAAGAAATACTTCCTAACGTCCCTGTGACTCGTCTGAGTCTTCAGCTTCCAGTTGTGACCCCTTGTCCCTGTGTCCCCTCTCTGGAAATCCTATCTCGTCCACCTTATCTTTTTCCCCGCAGTATCTTGATGTCGTTATCAGTCTCCCTGACCCTTCTGTCCTCCGGGTTCGTCAGCCCGTTTTTCCCTTAAACCCTTTTTCCTCGTAGCATTCCCTTGAGCTCGGGGGACTAGCCTTTTTTGCAAACCTTTGTACTTTCCTAATTTCTTGACGTGTTGACCGGGTTTGGGGTCCAGACTGGGGCTGCATACTCCATTGGGCCTAACATACCAGTGACAGTGTCTTGAACGTTTCCCTTATTGAGGTATCGGAACGCATTCCGGGTTTTCCCGGGGCGCCCGATGCTGCGGGGTTATTTGGTTGATTTTGGGCCCCCGGGGTATGTACTGGGTGTTTGGTCCCCCCAAGGTCTTTCCCCTGAGTGAGGCGAGTCTTTGTCCACCTACCTTTTTCTGTCTGGCGTCTTCTTTTCCCCCCCCCAATTTTCATGACTTTGCATTTGGCGGGTTTTGAATTCGAGGAGCCAGTTACGGACCCATGCCCCCAGCCTTCCAGGTCCTTTGCAGTCCTGCCTCATCCTCGCCGTTTTAATTTTCTCATCAATTTTCACGTCTCTGCGAAAGGGACACTTCAGAGTCTTTCCCTTCCCATCATGCGTTACATTATAAAAAATCACTGGCCCTAGAACGCCCCCTGTGGGACCCCGCTCGTAACAGGCGCCCACTTGATACCCCTTTACGACCAGACTCTTGCTGCCTCCCTGCAGGTATTCCCCTTTTCCATTTCAGTGCCCTTCCTTTTATGTGGCCCGACCCAGCTTCTGCACTAACTTTGTGGGGAAAATTGGGCAAAGGCCTTCCTGCAGTCTAGGAAAAAGCAATCTACCCCAACCCTCTCTCTCGTGTCTTTCTTCTGTTACCTTTCTAAACTCCCGGGGGTTTGTGATACAAGATTTTTCCCCCTGAACCCCGCTGGTTTTTTTTAAATCTTGTTCCTTTTCCCGGGGGTTCGACCACCTCCTCCCGAAATCTTTTTCCATACTTTGCACACAATACATGTCAGAGACACAGGGCTGTAGTTTAGTGCCTCTTTCTGTTTCCTTTCTTAAATTGGGGACTACTTAGCTGTTTCCATTTCTCAGGTATTGCCCAGTTTCAAGGGATGTTTGAAGATTTGGTTAAGGCACAACAGCATCTCTGCCCTTCTCAAAGGGACCCATGGGGAGATGTTCCGGCCCCATCCCCTTTTGAGGTGTCAAGGTCACTAAGATTTCTTCACCCCCTCCTCGTTGTCGT